>CAWVNZ010001872.1:0-61470 GCA_963930735.1 Dioctria linearis | reverse complement strand
ATTAAAATTTGTGACAGTTGAAAATTATTTTTGAATAATTTACTATAGAAAAGTCAATCCCTGGCGTAATTAAAATTTGTGACAGTATAAAATTATTTTTTGAATAATTTACAATAGAAAAGGCAATCCCTGGCGCACATAAATTTGCGACAGTATAAAATTAGTTTTTGAAAAATATACTATAGAAAAGGCAATCCCTGGCGCAATTAAAATTTGTGACAGTATAAAATTAGTTTTTGAATAATTTACTATAGAAAAGGCAATCCCTGGCGTAATTAAAATTTGCGACAGTATAAAATTAGTTTTTGAAAAATTTACTATAGAAAAGGCAATCCCTGGCGCAATTAAAATTTGTGACAGTATAAAATTAGTTTTTGAATAATTTACTATAGAAAAGGCAATCCCTGGCGTAATTAAAATTTGCGACAGTATAAAATTAGTTTTTGAAAAATTTACTATATAAAAGGCAATCCCTGGCGTAATAAAAATTTGCGACAGTATAAAATTATTTTTTGAATAATTTACTATAGAAAAGTCAATCCCTGGCGCAATTAAAATTTGCGACAGTAGAAAATTATTTTTTGAATAATTTACTATAGAAAAGCAATCCCTGGCGCACATAAAATTTGCGACAGTATAAAATTATTTTTTGAATAATTTACTATAGAAAAGGCAATCCCTGGCGCAATTAAAATTTGTGACAGTTGAAAATTAGTTTTTGAATAATTTACTATAGAAAAGGCAATCCCTGGCGCACATAAAATTTGCGACAGTATAAAATATTTTTTGAATAATTTACTATAGAAAAGGCAATCCCTGGCGTAATTAAAATTTGTGACAGTATAAAATTAGTTTTTGAATAATTTACTATAGAAAAGGCAATCCCTGGCGTAATTAAAATTTGCGACAGTATAAAATTAGTTTTTGAAAAATTTACTATAGAAAAGGCAATCCCTGGCGCAATTAAAATTTGTGACAGTTGAAAATTAGTTTTTGAATAATTTACTATAGAAAAGGCAATCCCTGGCGTAATTAAAATTTGTGACAGTTGAAAATTATTTTTTGAATAATTTACTATAGAAAAGGCAATCCCTGGCGCACATAAAATTTGCGACAGTAAAAAATTATTTTTTGAATAATTTACTATAGAAAAGTCAATCCCTGGCGCAATTAAAATTTGCGACAGTATAAAATTATTTTTTGAATAATTTACTATAGAAAAGTCAATCCCTGGCGCAATTAAAATTTGCGACAGTAAAAAATTATTTTTTGAATAATTTACTATAGAAAAGTCAATCCCTGGCGCAATTAAAATTTGCGACAGTATAAAATTATTTTTTGAATAATTTACTATAGAAAAGTCAATCCCTGGCGCACATAAAATTTGCGACAGTATAAAATTATTTTTTGAATAATTTACTATAGAAAAGTCAATCCCTGGCGTAATTAAAATTTGCGACAGTATAAAATTATTTTTTGAATAATTTACTATAGAAAAGTCAATCCCTGGCGCAATTAAAATTTGTGACAGTATAAAATTATTTTTTGAATAATTTACTATATAAAAGGCAATCCCTGGCGTAATTAAAATTTGCGACAGTATAAAATTAGTTTTTGAATAATTTACTATAGAAAAGTCAATCCCTGACGTAATTAAAATTTGTGACAGTTGAAAATTATTTTTTGAATAATTTACTATAGAAAAGGCAATCCCTGGCGCAATTAAAATTTGTGACAGTATAAAATTATTTTTTGAATAATTTACTATAGAAAAGGCAATCCCTGGCGTAATTAAAATTTGTGACAGTTGAAAATTATTTTTTGAATAATTTACTATAGAAAAGTCAATCCCTGGCGCAATTAAAATTTGCGACAGTTGAAAATTATTTTTTGAATAATTTACTATATAAAAGGCAATCCCTGGGATATTTAAAATTTGCGACAGTATAAAATTATTTTTTGAATAATTTACTATAGAAAAGGCAATCCCTGGCGCAATTAAAATTTGTGACAGTTGAAAATTATTTTTTGAATAATTTACTATAGAAAAGTCAATCCCTGGCGCAATTAAAATTTGTGACAGTATAAAATTATTTTTTGAATAATTTACTATATAAAAGGCAATCCCTGGCGTAATTAAAATTTGCGACAGTATAAAATTAGTTTTTGAATAATTTACTATAGAAAAGTCAATCCCTGGCGTAATTAAAATTTGTGACAGTTGAAAATTATTTTTTGAATAATTTACTATAGAAAAGGCAATCCCTGGCGCACATAAAATTTGCGACAGTAAAAAATTATTTTTTGAATAATTTACTATAGAAAAGTCAATCCCTGGCGCAATTAAAATTTGCGACAGTATAAAATTATTTTTTGAATAATTTACTATAGAAAAGTCAATCCCTGGCGCAATTAAAATTTGCGACAGTAAAAAATTATTTTTTGAATAATTTACTATAGAAAAGGCAATCCCTGGCGTAATTAAAATTTGTGACAGTATAAAATTATTTTTTGAATAATTTACTATAGAAAAGGCAATCCCTGGCGCAATTAAAATTTGTGGCAGTTGAAAATTAGTTTTTGAATAATTTACTATAGAAAAGGCAATCCCTGGGATATTTAAAATTTGCGACAGTAGAAAATTATTTTTTGAATAATTTACTATAGAAAAGGCAATCCCTGGGATATTTAAAATTTGCGACAGTAGAAAATTAGTTTTTGAAAAATTTACTATATAAAAGGCAATCCCTGGCGTAATTAAAATTTGTGACAGTATAAAATTAGTTTTTGAATAATTTACTATAGAAAAGGCAATCCCTGGCGCAATTAAAATTTGCGACAGTATAAAATTATTTTTTGAATAATTTACTATAGAAAAGGCAATCCCTGGGATATTTAAAATTTGCGACAGTAGAAAATTAGTTTTTGAAAAATTTACTATATAAAAGGCAATCCCTGGCGCACATAAAATTTGTGACAGTATAAAATTATTTTTTGAATAATTTACTATAGAAAAGGCAATCCCTGGGATATTTAAAATTTGTGACAGTTGAAAATTATTTTTTGAAAAATTTACTATATAAAAGGCAATCCCTGGCGCACATAAAATTTGCGACAGTATAAAATTAGTTTTTGAATAATTTACTATAGAAAAGGCAATCCCTGGGATATTTAAAATTTGCGACAGTATAAAATTATTTTTTGAATAATTTACTATAGAAAAGTCAATCCCTGGCGTAATTAAAATTTGCGACAGTATAAAATTAGTTTTTGAAAAATTTACTATAGAAAAGTCAATCCCTGGCGCAATTAAAATTTGTGACAGTATAAAATTATTTTTTGAATAATTTACTATATAAAAGGCAATCCCTGGCGCAATTAAAATTTGCGACAGTATAAAATTATTTTTTGAATAATTTACTATAGAAAAGTCAATCCCTGGCGTAATTAAAATTTGTGACAGTATAAAATTATTTTTTGAATAATTTACTATATAAAAGGCAATCCCTGGCGCAATTAAAATTTGCGACAGTATAAAATTATTTTTTGAATAATTTACTATAGAAAAGGCAATCCCTGGCGCAATTAAAATTTGTGACAGTTGAAAATTATTTTTTGAATAATTTACTATAGAAAAGGCAATCCCTGGGATATTTAAAATTTGTGACAGTTGAAAATTATTTTTTGAAAAATTTACTATATAAAAGGCAATCCCTGGCGCACATAAAATTTGCGACAGTATAAAATTATTTTTTGAATAATTTACTATAGAAAAGTCAATCCCTGGCGCAATTAAAATTTGCGACAGTAGAAAATTATTTTTTGAATAATTTACTATAGAAAAGGCAATCCCTGGCGCAATTAAAATTTGTGACAGTTGAAAATTATTTTTTGAATAATTTACTATAGAAAAGTCAATCCCTGGCGCAATTAAAATTTGCGACAGTATAAAATTATTTTTTGAATAATTTACTATAGAAAAGGCAATCCCTGGGATATTTAAAATTTGTGACAGTATAAAATTATTTTTTGAATAATTTACTATAGAAAAGGCAATCCCTGGCGTAATTAAAATTTGCGACAGTAAAAAATTAGTTTTTGAAAAATTTACTATAGAAAAGGCAATCCCTGGCGTAATTAAAATTTGTGACAGTTGAAAATTATTTTTTGAATAATTTACTATAGAAAAGTCAATCCCTGGCGTAATTAAAATTTGCGACAGTATAAAATTATTTTTTGAATAATTTACTATAGAAAAGGCAATCCCTGGGATATTTAAAATTTGCGACAGTATAAAATTATTTTTTGAATAATTTACTATAGAAAAGGCAATCCCTGGGATATTTAAAATTTGCGACAGTAGAAAATTAGTTTTTGAAAAATTTACTATATAAAAGGCAATCCCTGGCGTAATTAAAATTTGTGACAGTTGAAAATTATTTTTTGAATAATTTACTATAGAAAAGGCAATCCCTGGGATATTTAAAATTTGCGACAGTATAAAATTATTTTTTGAATAATTTACTATAGAAAAGGCAATCCCTGGGATATTTAAAATTTGCGACAGTAGAAAATTATTTTTTGAATAATTTACTATAGAAAAGGCAATCCCTGGGATATTTAAAATTTGCGACAGTAGAAAATTAGTTTTTGAAAAATTTACTATATAAAAGGCAATCCCTGGCGTAATTAAAATTTGTGACAGTATAAAATTAGTTTTTGAATAATTTACTATAGAAAAGGCAATCCCTGGCGCAATTAAAATTTGCGACAGTATAAAATTATTTTTTGAATAATTTACTATAGAAAAGGCAATCCCTGGGATATTTAAAATTTGCGACAGTAGAAAATTAGTTTTTGAATAATTTACTATAGAAAAGGCAATCCCTGGGATATTTAAAATTTGTGACAGTTGAAAATTATTTTTTGAATAATTTACTATAGAAAAGGCAATCCCTGGCGCAATTAAAATTTGTGACAGTTGAAAATTATTTTTTGAATAATTTACTATAGAAAAGTCAATCCCTGGCGCAATTAAAATTTGCGACAGTTGAAAATTATTTTTTGAATAATTTACTATAGAAAAGGCAATCCCTGGCGTAATTAAAATTTGTGACAGTATAAAATTAGTTTTTGAATAATTTACTATAGAAAAGGCAATCCCTGGCGCAATTAAAATTTGTGACAGTATAAAATTAGTTTTTGAAAAATTTACTATAGAAAAGGCAATCCCTGGCGCAATTAAAATTTGTGACAGTTGAAAATTATTTTTTGAATAATTTACTATAGAAAAGTCAATCTCTGGCGTAATTAAAATTTGCGACAGTATAAAATTATTTTTTGAATAATTTACTATAGAAAAGGCAATCCCTGGGATATTTAAAATTTGCGACAGTATAAAATTATTTTTTGAATAATTTACTATAGAAAAGTCAATCCCTGGCGTAATTAAAATTTGTGACAGTTGAAAATTAGTTTTTGAAAAATTTACTATAGAAAAGTCAATCCCTGGCGCAATTAAAATTTGTGACAGTATAAAATAATTTTTTGAATAATTTACTATATAAAAGGCAATCCCTGGCGCAATTAAAATTTGCGACAGTATAAAATTATTTTTTGAATAATTTACTATAGAAAAGGCAATCCCTGGCGCACATAAAATTTGCGACAGTATAAAATTAGTTTTTGAAAAATTTACTATAGAAAAGTCAATCCCTGGCGTAATTAAAATTTGCGACAGTATAAAATTATTTTTTGAATAATTTACTATAGAAAAGTCAATCCCTGGCGTAATTAAAATTTGCGACAGTATAAAATTATTTTTTGAATAATTTACTATAGAAAAGTCAATCCCTGGCGCAATTAAAATTTGTGACAGTATAAAATTATTTTTTGAATAATTTACTATAGAAAAGGCAATCCCTGGCGCAATTAAAATTTGTGACAGTTGAAAATTATTTTTTGAATAATTTACTGTAGAAAAGGCAATCCCTGGGATATTTAAAATTTGCGACAGTAGAAAATTATTTTTTGAATAATTTACTATAGAAAAGGCAATCCCTGGCGCAATTAAAATTTGCGACAGTATAAAATTATTTTTTGAATAATTTACTGTAGAAAAGGCAATACCTGGCGCAATTAAAATTTGCGACAGTATAAAATTAGTTTTGAAAAATTTACTATATAAAAGGCAATCCCTGGCGTAATTAAAATTTGCGACAGTATAAAATTAGTTTTTGAAAAATTTACTATATAAAAGGCAATCCCTGGCGTAATTAAAATTTGCGACAGTATAAAATTATTTTTTGAATAATTTACTATAGAAAAGGCAATCCCTGGCGCAATTAAAATTTGTGACAGTATAAAATTAGTTTTTGAATAATTTACTATAGAAAAGGCAATCCCTGGCGCAATTAAAATTTGCGACAGTATAAAATTAGTTTTTGAAAAATTTACTATAGAAAAGGCAATCCCTGGCGCAATTAAAATTTGCGACAGTATAAAATTATTTTTTGAATAATTTACTATAGAAAAGGCAAACCCTGGCGCAATTAAAATTTGTGACAGTATAAAATTAGTTTTGAATAATTACTATAGAAAAGGCAATCCCTGGCGCAATTAAAATTTGCGACAGTAGAAAATTATTTTTTGAATAATTTACTATAGAAAAGGCAATCCCTGGCGCACATAAAATTTGCGACAGTAAAAAATTATTTTTTGAATAATTTACTATAGAAAAGTCAATCCCTGGCGTAATTAAAATTTGCGACAGTATAAAATTAGTTTTTGAAAAATTTACTATAGAAAAGGCAATCCCTGGCGCACATAAAATTTGTGACAGTTGAAAATTATTTTTTGAATAATTTACTGTAGAAAAGGCAATCCCTGGGATATTTAAAATTTGCGACAGTATAAAATTAGTTTTTGAATAATTTACTATAGAAAAGGCAATCCCTGGGATATTTAAAATTTGCGACAGTATAAAATTAGTTTTTGAAAAATTTACTATAGGAAAGGCAATCCCTGGCGCAATTAAAATTTGTGACAGTATAAAATTATTTTTTGAATAATTTACTATAGAAAAGGCAATCCCTGGCGCAATTAAAATTTGCGACAGTATAAAATTATTTTTTGAATAATTTACTATAGAAAAGTCAATCCCTGGCGCAATTAAAATTTGCGACAGTAGAAAATTAGTTTTTGAAAAATTTACTATAGAAAAGGCAATCCCTGGCGTAATTAAAATTTGCGACAGTATAAAATTATTTTTTGAATAATTTACTGTAGAAAAGGCAATCCCTGGCGCAATTAAAATTTGTGACAGTTGAAAATTATTTTTTGAATAATTTACTATAGAAAAGGCAATCCCTGGCGCACATAAAATTTGCGACAGTATAAAATTATTTTTTGAATAATTTACTATAGAAAAGGCAATCCCTGGCGCAATTAAAATTTGCGACAGTAGAAAATTAGTTTTTGAATAATTTACTATAGAAAAGGCAATCCCTGGCGCAATTAAAATTTGCGACAGTAGAAAATTATTTTTTGAATAATTTACTATAGAAAAGGCAATCCCTGGCGCACATAAAATTTGCGACAGTAAAAAATTATTTTTTGAATAATTTACTATAGAAAAGTCAATCCCTGGCGTAATTAAAATTTGCGACAGTATAAAATTATTTTTTGAATAATTTACTATAGAAAAGGCAATCCCTGGCGCACATAAAATTTGCGACAGTATAAAATTATTTTTTGAATAATTTACTATTGAAAAGGCAATCCCTGGCGTAATTAAAATTTGCGAAAGTATAAAATTAGTTTTTGAAAAATTTACTATATAAAAGGCAATCCCTGGCGTAATTAAAATTTGCGACAGTATAAAATTAGTTTTTGAAAAATTTACTATATAAAAGGCAATCCTTGGCGTAATTAAAATTTGCGACAGTATAAAATTATTTTTTGAATAATTTACTATAGAAAAGTCAATCCCTGGCGCAATTAAAATTTGCGACAGTAGAAAATTATTTTTTGAATAATTTACTATAGAAAAGGCAATCCCTGGCGCACATAAAATTTGCGACAGTTGAAAATTATTTTTTGAATAATTTACTATAGAAAAGGCAATCCCTGGCGCACATAAAATTTGCGACAGTATAAAATTATTTTTTGAATAATTTACTATAGAAAAGGCAATCCCTGGCGCACATAAAATTTGCGACAGTAAAAAATTATTTTTTGAATAATTTACTATAGAAAAGGCAATCCCTGGCGCACATAAAATTTGCGACAGTATAAAATTATTTTTTGAATAATTTACTATAGAAAAGGCAATCCCTGGCGTAATTAAAATTTGCGACAGTAGAAAATTATTTTTTGAATAATTTACTATAGAAAAGGCAATCCCTGGCGCACATAAAATTTGCGACAGTAAAAAATTATTTTTTGAATAATTTACTATAGAAAAGGCAATCCCTGGCGCACATAAAATTTGCGACAGTAAAAAATTATTTTTTGAATAATTTACTATAGAAAAGTCAATCCCTGGCGTAATTAAAATTTGTGACAGTATAAAATTATTTTTTGAATAATTTACTATAGAAAAGGCAATCCCTGGCGCACATAAAATTTGCGACAGTAAAAAATTATTTTTTGAATAATTTACTATAGAAAAGTCAATCCCTGGCGTAATTAAAATTTGCGACAGTATAAAATTATTTTTTGAATAATTTACTATAGAAAAGGCAATCCCTGGCGCACATAAAATTTGCGACAGTATAAAATTAGTTTTTGAAAAATTTACTATAGAAAAGGCAATCCCTGGCGCAATTAAAATTTGTGACAGTATAAAATTAGTTTTTGAATAATTTACTATAGAAAAGGCAATCCCTGGCGCACATAAAATTTGCGACAGTATAAAATTATTTTTTGAATAATTTACTATAGAATAGGCAATCCCTGGCGTAATTAAAATTTGCGACAGTATAAAATTATTTTTTGAATAATTTACTATAGAAAAGTCAATCCCTGGCGCAATTAAAATTTGTGACAGTATAAAATTATTTTTTGAATAATTTACTATAGAAAAGTCAATCCCTGGCGCAATTAAAATTTGTGACAGTATAAAATTAGTTTTTGAATAATTTACTATAGAAAAGGCAATCCCTGGCGCAATTAAAATTTGTGACAGTTGAAAATTATTTTTTGAATAATTTACTATAGAAAAGTCAATCCCTGGCGTAATTAAAATTTGTGACAGTATAAAATTATTTTTTAAATAATTTACAATAGAAAAGGCAATCCCTGGCGCACATAAAATTTGCGACAGTATAAAATTAGTTTTTGAAAAATTTACTATAGAAAAGGCAATCCCTGGCGCAATTAAAATTTGTGACAGTATAAAATTAGTTTTTGAATAATTTACTATAGAAAAGGCAATCCCTGGCGTAATTAAAATTTGCGACAGTATAAAATTAGTTTTTGAAAAATTTACTATAGAAAATGCAATCCCTGGCGCAATTAAAATTTGTGACAGTATAAAATTAGTTTTTGAATAATTTACTATAGAAAAGGCAATCCCTGGCGTAATTAAAATTTGCGACAGTATAAAATTAGTTTTTGAAAAATTTACTATATAAAAGGCAATCCCTGGCGTAATTAAAATTTGCGACAGTATAAAATTATTTTTTGAATAATTTACTATAGAAAAGTCAATCCCTGGCGCAATTAAAATTTGCGACAGTAGAAAATTATTTTTTGAATAATTTACTATAGAAAAGGCAATCCCTGGCGCACATAAAATTTGCGACAGTATAAAATTATTTTTTGAATAATTTACTATAGAAAAGGCAATCCCTGGCGCAATTAAAATTTGTGACAGTTGAAAATTAGTTTTTGAATAATTTACTATAGAAAAGGCAATCCCTGGCGCACATAAAATTTGCGACAGTATAAAATTATTTTTTGAATAATTTACTATAGAAAAGGCAATCCCTGGCGTAATTAAAATTTGTGACAGTATAAAATTAGTTTTTGAATAATTTACTATAGAAAAGGCAATCCCTGGCGTAATTAAAATTTGCGACAGTATAAAATTAGTTTTTGAAAAATTTACTATAGAAAAGGCAATCCCTGGCGCAATTAAAATTTGTGACAGTTGAAAATTAGTTTTTGAATAATTTACTATAGAAAAGGCAATCCCTGGCGTAATTAAAATTTGTGACAGTTGAAAATTATTTTTTGAATAATTTACTATAGAAAAGGCAATCCCTGGCGCACATAAAATTTGCGACAGTAAAAAATTATTTTTTGAATAATTTACTATAGAAAAGTCAATCCCTGGCGCAATTAAAATTTGCGACAGTATAAAATTATTTTTTGAATAATTTACTATAGAAAAGTCAATCCCTGGCGCAATTAAAATTTGCGACAGTAAAAAATTATTTTTTGAATAATTTACTATAGAAAAGTCAATCCCTGGCGCAATTAAAATTTGCGACAGTATAAAATTATTTTTTGAATAATTTACTATAGAAAAGTCAATCCCTGGCGCACATAAAATTTGCGACAGTATAAAATTATTTTTTGAATAATTTACTATAGAAAAGTCAATCCCTGGCGTAATTAAAATTTGCGACAGTATAAAATTATTTTTTGAATAATTTACTATAGAAAAGTCAATCCCTGGCGCAATTAAAATTTGTGACAGTATAAAATTATTTTTTGAATAATTTACTATATAAAAGGCAATCCCTGGCGTAATTAAAATTTGCGACAGTATAAAATTAGTTTTTGAATAATTTACTATAGAAAAGTCAATCCCTGGCGTAATTAAAATTTGTGACAGTTGAAAATTATTTTTTGAATAATTTACTATAGAAAAGGCAATCCCTGGCGCAATTAAAATTTGTGACAGTATAAAATTATTTTTTGAATAATTTACTATAGAAAAGGCAATCCCTGGCGTAATTAAAATTTGTGACAGTTGAAAATTATTTTTTGAATAATTTACTATAGAAAAGTCAATCCCTGGCGCAATTAAAATTTGCGACAGTTGAAAATTATTTTTTGAATAATTTACTATATAAAAGGCAATCCCTGGGATATTTAAAATTTGCGACAGTATAAAATTATTTTTTGAATAATTTACTATAGAAAAGGCAATCCCTGGCGCAATTAAAATTTGTGACAGTTGAAAATTATTTTTTGAATAATTTACTATAGAAAAGTCAATCCCTGGCGCAATTAAAATTTGTGACAGTATAAAATTATTTTTTGAATAATTTACTATATAAAAGGCAATCCCTGGCGTAATTAAAATTTGCGACAGTATAAAATTAGTTTTTGAATAATTTACTATAGAAAAGTCAATCCCTGGCGTAATTAAAATTTGTGACAGTTGAAAATTATTTTTTGAATAATTTACTATAGAAAAGGCAATCCCTGGCGCACATAAAATTTGCGACAGTAAAAAATTATTTTTTGAATAATTTACTATAGAAAAGTCAATCCCTGGCGCAATTAAAATTTGCGACAGTATAAAATTATTTTTTGAATAATTTACTATAGAAAAGTCAATCCCTGGCGCAATTAAAATTTGCGACAGTAAAAAATTATTTTTTGAATAATTTACTATAGAAAAGGCAATCCCTGGCGTAATTAAAATTTGTGACAGTATAAAATTATTTTTTGAATAATTTACTATAGAAAAGGCAATCCCTGGCGCAATTAAAATTTGTGGCAGTTGAAAATTAGTTTTTGAATAATTTACTATAGAAAAGGCAATCCCTGGGATATTTAAAATTTGCGACAGTAGAAAATTATTTTTTGAATAATTTACTATAGAAAAGGCAATCCCTGGGATATTTAAAATTTGCGACAGTAGAAAATTAGTTTTTGAAAAATTTACTATATAAAAGGCAATCCCTGGCGTAATTAAAATTTGTGACAGTATAAAATTAGTTTTTGAATAATTTACTATAGAAAAGGCAATCCCTGGCGCAATTAAAATTTGCGACAGTATAAAATTATTTTTTGAATAATTTACTATAGAAAAGGCAATCCCTGGGATATTTAAAATTTGCGACAGTAGAAAATTAGTTTTTGAAAAATTTACTATATAAAAGGCAATCCCTGGCGCACATAAAATTTGTGACAGTATAAAATTATTTTTTGAATAATTTACTATAGAAAAGGCAATCCCTGGGATATTTAAAATTTGTGACAGTTGAAAATTATTTTTTGAAAAATTTACTATATAAAAGGCAATCCCTGGCGCACATAAAATTTGCGACAGTATAAAATTAGTTTTTGAATAATTTACTATAGAAAAGGCAATCCCTGGGATATTTAAAATTTGCGACAGTATAAAATTATTTTTTGAATAATTTACTATAGAAAAGTCAATCCCTGGCGTAATTAAAATTTGCGACAGTATAAAATTAGTTTTTGAAAAATTTACTATAGAAAAGTCAATCCCTGGCGCAATTAAAATTTGTGACAGTATAAAATTATTTTTTGAATAATTTACTATATAAAAGGCAATCCCTGGCGCAATTAAAATTTGCGACAGTATAAAATTATTTTTTGAATAATTTACTATAGAAAAGTCAATCCCTGGCGTAATTAAAATTTGTGACAGTATAAAATTATTTTTTGAATAATTTACTATATAAAAGGCAATCCCTGGCGCAATTAAAATTTGCGACAGTATAAAATTATTTTTTGAATAATTTACTATAGAAAAGGCAATCCCTGGCGCAATTAAAATTTGTGACAGTTGAAAATTATTTTTTGAATAATTTACTATAGAAAAGGCAATCCCTGGGATATTTAAAATTTGTGACAGTTGAAAATTATTTTTTGAAAAATTTACTATATAAAAGGCAATCCCTGGCGCACATAAAATATGCGACAGTATAAAATTATTTTTTGAATAATTTACTATAGAAAAGTCAATCCCTGGCGCAATTAAAATTTGCGACAGTAGAAAATTATTTTTTGAATAATTTACTATAGAAAAGGCAATCCCTGGCGCAATTAAAATTTGTGACAGTTGAAAATTATTTTTTGAATAATTTACTATAGAAAAGGCAATCCCTGGCGCACATAAAATTTGCGACAGTATAAAATTAGTTTTTGAAAAATTTACTATAGAAAAGGCAATCCCTGGCGCAATTAAAATTTGTGACAGTATAAAATTAGTTTTTGAATAATTTACTATAGAAAAGGCAATCCCTGGCGCACATAAAATTTGCGACAGTATAAAATTATTTTTTGAATAATTTACTATAGAAAAGGCAATCCCTGGCGTAATTAAAATTTGCGACAGTATAAAATTATTTTTTGAATAATTTACTATAGAAAAGTCAATCCCTGGCGCAATTAAAATTTGTGACAGTATAAAATTATTTTTTGAATAATTTACTATAGAAAAGTCAATCCCTGGCGCAATTAAAATTTGTGACAGTATAAAATTAGTTTTTGAATAATTTACTATAGAAAAGGCAATCCCTGGCGCAATTAAAATTTGTGACAGTTGAAAATTATTTTTTGAATAATTTACTATAGAAAAGTCAATCCCTGGCGTAATTAAAATTTGTGACAGTATAAAATTATTTTTTGAATAATTTACAATAGAAAAGGCAATCCCTGGCGCACATAAAATTTGCGACAGTATAAAATTAGTTTTTGAAAAATTTACTATAGAAAAGGCAATCCCTGGCGCAATTAAAATTTGTGACAGTATAAAATTAGTTTTTGAATAATTTACTATAGAAAAGGCAATCCCTGGCGTAATTAAAATTTGCGACAGTATAAAATTAGTTTTTGAAAAATTTACTATAGAAAAGGCAATCCCTGGCGCAATTAAAATTTGTGACAGTATAAAATTAGTTTTTGAATAATTTACTATAGAAAAGGCAATCCCTGGCGTAATTAAAATTTGCGACAGTATAAAATTAGTTTTTGAAAAATTTACTATATAAAAGGCAATCCCTGGCGTAATTAAAATTTGCGACAGTATAAAATTATTTTTTGAATAATTTACTATAGAAAAGGCAATCCCTGGCGTAATTAAAATTTGTGACAGTATAAAATTAGTTTTTGAATAATTTACTATAGAAAAGGCAATCCCTGGCGTAATTAAAATTTGCGACAGTATAAAATTAGTTTTTGAAAAATTTACTATAGAAAAGGCAATCCCTGGCGCAATTAAAATTTGTGACAGTTGAAAATTAGTTTTTGAATAATTTACTATAGAAAAGGCAATCCCTGGCGTATTTAAAATTTGTGACAGTTGAAAATTATTTTTTGAATAATTTACTATAGAAAAGGCAATCCCTGGCGCACATAAAATTTGCGACAGTAAAAAATTATTTTTTGAATAATTTACTATAGAAAAGTCAATCCCTGGCGCAATTAAAATTTGCGACAGTATAAAATTATTTTTTGAATAATTTACTATAGAAAAGTCAATCCCTGGCGCAATTAAAATTTGCGACAGTAAAAAATTATTTTTTGAATAATTTACTATAGAAAAGTCAATCCCTGGCGCAATTAAAATTTGCGACAGTATAAAATTATTTTTTGAATAATTTACTATAGAAAAGTCAATCCCTGGCGCACATAAAATTTGCGACAGTATAAAATTATTTTTTGAATAATTTACTATAGAAAAGTCAATCCCTGGCGTAATTAAAATTTGCGACAGTATAAAATTATTTTTTGAATAATTTACTATAGAAAAGTCAATCCCTGGCGCAATTAAAATTTGTGACAGTATAAAATTATTTTTTGAATAATTTACTATATAAAAGGCAATCCCTGGCGTAATTAAAATTTGCGACAGTATAAAATTAGTTTTTGAATAATTTACTATAGAAAAGTCAATCCCTGGCGTAATTAAAATTTGTGACAGTTGAAAATTATTTTTTGAATAATTTACTATAGAAAAGGCAATCCCTGGCGCAATTAAAATTTGTGACAGTATAAAATTATTTTTTGAATAATTTACTATAGAAAAGGCAATCCCTGGCGTAATTAAAATTTGTGAAAGTTGAAAATTATTTTTTGAATAATTTACTATAGAAAAGTCAATCCCTGGCGCAATTAAAATTTGCGACAGTTGAAAATTATTTTTTGAATAATTTACTATATAAAAGGCAATCCCTGGGATATTTAAAATTTGCGACAGTATAAAATTATTTTTTGAATAATTTACTATAGAAAAGGCAATCCCTGGCGCAATTAAAATTTGTGACAGTTGAAAATTATTTTTTGAATAATTTACTATAGAAAAGTCAATCCCTGGCGCAATTAAAATTTGTGACAGTATAAAATTATTTTTTGAATAATTTACTATATAAAAGGCAATCCCTGGCGTAATTAAAATTTGCGACAGTATAAAATTAGTTTTTGAATAATTTACTATAGAAAAGTCAATCCCTGGCGTAATTAAAATTTGTGACAGTTGAAAATTATTTTTTGAATAATTTACTATAGAAAAGGCAATCCCTGGCGCACATAAAATTTGCGACAGTAAAAAATTATTTTTTGAATAATTTACTATAGAAAAGTCAATCCCTGGCGCAATTAAAATTTGCGACAGTATAAAATTATTTTTTGAATAATTTACTATAGAAAAGTCAATCCCTGGCGCAATTAAAATTTGCGACAGTAAAAAATTATTTTTTGAATAATTTACTATAGAAAAGGCAATCCCTGGCGTAATTAAAATTTGTGACAGTATAAAATTATTTTTTGAATAATTTACTATAGAAAAGGCAATCCCTGGCGCAATTAAAATTTGTGGCAGTTGAAAATTAGTTTTTGAATAATTTACTATAGAAAAGGCAATCCCTGGGATATTTAAAATTTGCGACAGTAGAAAATTATTTTTTGAATAATTTACTATAGAAAAGGCAATCCCTGGGATATTTAAAATTTGCGACAGTAGAAAATTAGTTTTTGAAAAATTTACTATATAAAAGGCAATCCCTGGCGTAATTAAAATTTGTGACAGTATAAAATTAGTTTTTGAATAATTTACTATAGAAAAGGCAATCCCTGGCGCAATTAAAATTTGCGACAGTATAAAATTATTTTTTGAATAATTTACTATAGAAAAGGCAATCCCTGGGATATTTAAAATTTGCGACGGTAGAAAATTAGTTTTTGAAAAATTTACTATATAAAAGGCAATCCCTGGCGCACATAAAATTTGTGACAGTATAAAATTATTTTTTGAATAATTTACTATAGAAAAGGCAATCCCTGGGATATTTAAAATTTGTGACAGTTGAAAATTATTTTTTGAAAAATTTACTATATAAAAGGCAATCCCTGGCGCACATAAAATTTGCGACAGTATAAAATTAGTTTTTGAATAATTTACTATAGAAAAGGCAATCCCTGGGATATTTAAAATTTGCGACAGTATAAAATTATTTTTTGAATAATTTACTATAGAAAAGTCAATCCCTGGCGTAATTAAAATTTGCGACAGTATAAAATTAGTTTTTGAAAAATTTACTATAGAAAAGTCAATCCCTGGCGCAATTAAAATTTGTGACAGTATAAAATTATTTTTTGAATAATTTACTATATAAAAGGCAATCCCTGGCGCAATTAAAATTTGCGACAGTATAAAATTATTTTTTGAATAATTTACTATAGAAAAGTCAATCCCTGGCGTAATTAAAATTTGTGACAGTATAAAATTATTTTTTGAATAATTTACTATATAAAAGGCAATCCCTGGCGCAATTAAAATTTGCGACAGTATAAAATTATTTTTTGAATAATTTACTATAGAAAAGGCAATCCCTGGCGCAATTAAAATTTGTGACAGTTGAAAATTATTTTTTGAATAATTTACTATAGAAAAGGCAATCCCTGGGATATTTAAAATTTGTGACAGTTGAAAATTATTTTTTGAAAAATTTACTATATAAAAGGCAATCCCTGGCGCACATAAAATTTGCGACAGTATAAAATTATTTTTTGAATAATTTACTATAGAAAAGTCAATCCCTGGCGCAATTAAAATTTGCGACAGTAGAAAATTATTTTTTGAATAATTTACTATAGAAAAGGCAATCCCTGGCGCAATTAAAATTTGTGACAGTTGAAAATTATTTTTTGAATAATTTACTATAGAAAAGTCAATCCCTGGCGCAATTAAAATTTGCGACAGTATAAAATTATTTTTTGAATAATTTACTATAGAAAAGGCAATCCCTGGGATATTTAAAATTTGTGACAGTATAAAATTATTTTTTGAATAATTTACTATAGAAAAGGCAATCCCTGGCGTAATTAAAATTTGCGACAGTAAAAAATTAGTTTTTGAAAAATTTACTATAGAAAAGGCAATCCCTGGCGTAATTAAAATTTGTGACAGTTGAAAATTATTTTTTGAATAATTTACTATAGAAAAGTCAATCCCTGGCGTAATTAAAATTTGCGACAGTATAAAATTATTTTTTGAATAATTTACTATAGAAAAGGCAATCCCTGGGATATTTAAAATTTGCGACAGTATAAAATTATTTTTTGAATAATTTACTATAGAAAAGGCAATCCCTGGGATATTTAAAATTTGCGACAGTAGAAAATTAGTTTTTGAAAAATTTACTATATAAAAGGCAATCCCTGGCGTAATTAAAATTTGTGACAGTTGAAAATTATTTTTTGAATAATTTACTATAGAAAAGGCAATCCCTGGGATATTTAAAATTTGCGACAGTATAAAATTATTTTTTGAATAATTTACTATAGAAAAGGCAATCCCTGGGATATTTAAAATTTGCGACAGTAGAAAATTATTTTTTGAATAATTTACTATAGAAAAGGCAATCCCTGGGATATTTAAAATTTGCGACAGTAGAAAATTAGTTTTTGAAAAATTTACTATATAAAAGGCAATCCCTGGCGTAATTAAAATTTGTGACAGTATAAAATTAGTTTTTGAATAATTTACTATAGAAAAGGCAATCCCTGGCGCAATTAAAATTTGCGACAGTATAAAATTATTTTTTGAATAATTTACTATAGAAAAGGCAATCCCTGGGATATTTAAAATTTGCGACAGTAGAAAATTAGTTTTTGAATAATTTACTATAGAAAAGGCAATCCCTGGGATATTTAAAATTTGTGACAGTTGAAAATTATTTTTTGAATAATTTACTATAGAAAAGGCAATCCCTGGCGCAATTAAAATTTGTGACAGTTGAAAATTATTTTTTGAATAATTTACTATAGAAAAGTCAATCCCTGGCGCAATTAAAATTTGCGACAGTTGAAAATTATTTTTTGAATAATTTACTATAGAAAAGGCAATCCCTGGCGTAATTAAAATTTGTGACAGTATAAAATTAGTTTTTGAATAATTTACTATAGAAAAGGCAATCCCTGGCGTAATTAAAATTTGCGACAGTATAAAATTAGTTTTTGAAAAATTTACTATAGAAAAGGCAATCCCTGGCGCAATTAAAATTTGTGACAGTTGAAAATTATTTTTTGAATAATTTACTATAGAAAAGTCAATCCCTGGCGTAATTAAAATTTGCGACAGTATAAAATTATTTTTTGAATAATTTACTATAGAAAAGGCAATCCCTGGGATATTTAAAATTTGCGACAGTATAAAATTATTTTTTGAATAATTTACTATAGAAAAGTCAATCCCTGGCGTAATTAAAATTTGTGACAGTTGAAAATTAGTTTTTGAAAAATTTACTATAGAAAAGTCAATCCCTGGCGCAATTAAAATTTGTGACAGTATAAAATAATTTTTTGAATAATTTACTATATAAAAGGCAATCCCTGGCGCAATTAAAATTTGCGACAGTATAAAATTATTTTTTGAATAATTTACTATAGAAAAGGCAATCCCTGGCGCACATAAAATTTGCGACAGTATAAAATTAGTTTTTGAAAAATTTACTATATAAAAGGCAATCCCTGGCGCACATAAAATTTGCGACAGTATAAAATTAGTTTTTGAAAAATTTACTATATAAAAGGCAATCCCTGGCGCAATTAAAATTTGCGACAGTATAAAATTATTTTTTGAATAATTTACTATAGAAAAGTCAATCCCTGGCGTAATTAAAATTTGCGACAGTATAAAATTATTTTTTGAATAATTTACTATAGAAAAGTCAATCCCTGGCGTAATTAAAATTTGCGACAGTATAAAATTAGTTTTTGAAAAATTTACTATAGAAAAGTCAATCCCTGGCGCAATTAAAATTTGTGACAGTATAAAATTATTTTTTGAATAATTTACTATAGAAAAGGCAATCCCTGGCGCAATTAAAATTTGTGACAGTTGAAAATTATTTTTTGAATAATTTACTATAGAAAAGGCAATCCCTGGGATATTTAAAATTTGTGACAGTTGAAAATTATTTTTTGAAAAATTTACTATATAAAAGGCAATCCCTGGCGCACATAAAATTTGCGACAGTATAAAATTATTTTTTGAATAATTTACTATAGAAAAGGCAATCCCTGGCGCACATAAAATTTGCGACAGTATAAAATTATTTTTTGAATAATTTACTATAGAAAAGGCAATCCCTGGGATATTTAAAATTTGCGACAGTATAAAATTATTTTTTGAATAATTTACTATAGAAAAGTCAATCCCTGGCGTAATTAAAATTTGCGACAGTATAAAATTAGTTTTTGAAAAATTTACTATAGAAAAGTCAATCCCTGGCGCAATTAAAATTTGTGACAGTTGAAAATTATTTTTTGAATAATTTACTATAGAAAAGTCAATCCCTGGCGCAATTAAAATTTGCGACAGTATAAAATTATTTTTTGAATAATTTACTATAGAAAAGGCAATCCCTGGGATATTTAAAATTTGTGACAGTTGAAAATTATTTTTTGAATAATTTACTATATAAAAGTCAATCCCTGGCGCAATTAAAATTTGTGACAGTTGAAAATTATTTTTTGAATAATTTACTATAGAAAAGGCAATCCCTGGCGCACATAAAATTTGTGACAGTTGAAAATTATTTTTTGAAAAATTTACTATATAAAAGGCAATCCCTGGCGCACATAAAATTTGCGACAGTATAAAATTAGTTTTTGAATAATTTACTATAGAAAAGGCAATCCCTGGGATATTTAAAATTTGCGACAGTATAAAATTAGTTTTTGAATAATTTACTATAGAAAAGTCAATCCCTGGCGCAATTAAAATTTGTGACAGTTGAAAATTATTTTTTGAATAATTTACTATAGAAAAGGCAATCCCTGGCGCAATTAAAATTTGCGACAGTAGAAAATTATTTTTTGAATAATTTACTATATAAAAGGCAATCCCTGGCGCACATAAAATTTGTGACAGTATAAAATTATTTTTTGAATAATTTACTATATAAAAGGCAATCCCTGGCGTAATTAAAATTTGCGACAGTATAAAATTATTTTTTGAATAATTTACTATATAAAAGGCAATCCCTGGCGTAATTAAAATTTGCGACAGTATAAAATTAGTTTTTGAATAATTTACTATAGAAAAGTCAATCCCTGGCGCAATTAAAATTTGTGACAGTATAAAATTATTTTTTGAATAATTTACTATAGAAAAGGCAATCCCTGGCGTAATTAAAATTTGCGACAGTATAAAATTATTTTTTGAATAATTTACTATAGAAAAGTCAATCCCTGGCGCAATTAAAATTTGCGACAGTATAAAATTATTTTTTGAATAATTTACTATAGAAAAGTCAATCCCTGGCGCAATTAAAATTTGTGACAGTTGAAAATTATTTTTTGAATAATTTACTATAGAAAAGGCAATCCCTGGCGCAATTAAAATTTGTGACAGTATAAAATTATTTTTTGAATAATTTACTATAGAAAAGGCAATCCCTGGGATATTTAAAATTTGTGACAGTATAAAATTATTTTTTGAATAATTTACTATAGAAAAGGCAATCCCTGGCGCAATTAAAATTTGCGACAGTATAAAATTATTTTTTGAATAATTTACTATAGAAAAGTCAATCCCTGGCGCAATTAAAATTTGCGACAGTATAAAATTATTTTTTGAATAATTTACTATAGAAAAGTCAATCCCTGGCGCAATTAAAATTTGCGACAGTATAAAATTATTTTTTGAATAATTTACTATAGAAAAGGCAATCCCTGGGATATTTAAAATTTGCGACAGTAGAAAATTATTTTTTGAATAATTTACTATAGAAAAGGCAATCCCTGGCGCAATTAAAATTTGTGACAGTTGAAAATTATTTTTTGAATAATTTACTATATAAAAGGCAATCCCTGGCGTAATTAAAATTTGCGACAGTATAAAATTAGTTTTTGAATAATTTACTATATAAAAGGCAATCCCTGGCGTAATTAAAATTTGCGACAGTATAAAATTAGTTTTTGAATAATTTACTATAGAAAAGTCAATCCCTGGCGCAATTAAAATTTGTGACGGTTGAAAATTATTTTTTGAATAATTTACTATAGAAAAGGCAATCCCTGGCGCAATTAAAATTTGTGACAGTTGAAAATTATTTTTTGAATAATTTACTATAGAAAAGGCAATCCCTGGCGTAATTAAAATTTGTGACAGTTGAAAATTATTTTTTGAATAATTTACTATAGAAAAGGCAATCCCTGGCGCACATAAAATTTGCGACAGTAAAAAATTATTTTTTGAATAATTTACTATAGAAAAGGCAATCCCTGGCGCAATTAAAATTTGCGACAGTATAAAATTATTTTTTGAATAATTTACTATAGAAAAGGCAATCCCTGGGATATTTAAAATTTGCGACAGTATAAAATTATTTTTTGAATAATTTACTATATAAAAGGCAATCCCTGGCGCAATTAAAATTTGCGACAGTATAAAATTATTTTTTGAATAATTTACTATAGAAAAGGCAATCCCTGGCGCAATTAAAATTTGTGACAGTTGAAAATTAGTTTTTGAATAATTTACTATAGAAAAGGCAATCCCTGGCGTAATTAAAATTTGTGACAGTTGAAAATTATTTTTTGAATAATTTACTATAGAAAAGGCAATCCCTGGCGCACATAAAATTTGCGACAGTAAAAAATTATTTTTTGAATAATTTACTATAGAAAAGGCAATCCCTGGGATATTTAAAATTTGCGACAGTATAAAATTATTTTTTGAATAATTTACTATATAAAAGGCAATCCCTGGCGCAATTAAAATTTGCGACAGTATAAAATTAGTTTTTGAATAATTTACTATAGAAAAGGCAATCCCTGGCGCAATTAAAATTTGCGACAGTTAAAAATTATTTTTTGAATAATTTACTATAGAAAAGGCAATCCCTGGCGCACATAAAATTTGTGACAGTATAAAATTATTTTTTGAATAATTTACTATAGAAAAGGCAATCCCTGGCGCACATAAAATTTGCGACAGTATAAAATTAGTTTTTGAAAAATTTACTATATAAAAGGCAATCCCTGGCGCACATAAAATTTGCGACAGTATAAAATTAGTTTTTGAAAAATTTACTATATAAAAGGCAATCCCTGGCGTAATTAAAATTTGCGACAGTATAAAATTATTTTTTGAATAATTTACTATAGAAAAGTCAATCCCTGGCGTAATTAAAATTTGCGACAGTATAAAATTAGTTTTTGAAAAATTTACTATAGAAAAGTCAATCCCTGGCGCAATTAAAATTTGTGACAGTATAAAATTATTTTTTGAATAATTTACTATATAAAAGGCAATCCCTGGCGCACATAAAATTTGCGACAGTATAAAATTAGTTTTTGAAAAATTTACTATAGAAAAGGCAATCCCTGGCGCACATAAAATTTGCGACAGTATAAAATTAGTTTTTGAAAAATTTACTATAGAAAAGGCAATCCCTGGCGCACATAAAATTTGCGACAGTATAAAATTATTTTTTGAATAATTTACTATAGAAAAGGCAATCCCTGGGATATTTAAAATTTGCGACAGTAGAAAATTATTTTTTGAATAATTTACTATAGAAAAGGCAATCCCTGGCGCAATTAAAATTTGTGACAGTTGAAAATTATTTTTTGAATAATTTACTATAGAAAAGGCAATCCCTGGGATATTTAAAATTTGTGACAGTATAAAATTAGTTTTTGAATAATTTACTATAGAAAAGGCAATCCCTGGCGCAATTAAAATTTGCGACAGTATAAAATTATTTTTTGAATAATTTACTATAGAAAAGGCAATCCCTGGGATATTTAAAATTTGCGACAGTATAAAATTAGTTTTTGAATAATTTACTATAGAAAAGGCAATCCCTGGCGCACATAAAATTTGTGACAGTATAAAATTATTTTTTGAATAATTTACTATAGAAAAGGCAATCCCTGGCGCACATAAAATTTGCGACAGTATAAAATTAGTTTTTGAAAAATTTACTATAGAAAAGGCAATCCCTGGCGCACATAAAATTTGCGACAGTATAAAATTATTTTTTGAAAAATTTACTATAGAAAAGGCAATCCCTGGCGCAATTAAAATTTGTGACAGTATAAAATTATTTTTTGAATAATTTACTATAGAAAAGGCAATCCCGGGGATATTTAAAATTTGCGACAGTATAAAATTAGTTTTTGAATAATTTACTATAGAAAAGTCAATCCCTGGGATATTTAAAATTTGTGACAGTTGAAAATTATTTTTTGAATAATTTACTATAGAAAAGGCAATCCCTGGCGCAATTAAAATTTGCGACAGTATAAAATTATTTTTTGAATAATTTACTATATAAAAGGCAATCCCTGGCGCACATAAAATTTGTGACAGTTGAAAATTAGTTTTTGAATAATTTACTATAGAAAAGGCAATCCCTGGGATATTTAAAATTTGTGACAGTTGAAAATTATTTTTTGAATAATTTACTATAGAAAAGGCAATCCCTGGCGCAATTAAAATTTGTGACAGTTGAAAATTATTTTTTGAATAATTTACTATAGAAAAGTCAATCCCTGGCGTAATTAAAATTTGCGACAGTAGAAAATTATTTTTTGAATAATTTACTATAGAAAAGGCAATCCCTGGCGCAATTAAAATTTGCGACAGTTGAAAATTATTTTTTGAAAAATTTACTATATAAAAGGCAATCCCTGGCGCAATTAAAATTTGCGACAGTATAAAATTAGTTTTTGAATAATTTACTATAGAAAAGGCAATCCCTGGCGCAATTAAAATTTGCGACAGTATAAAATTAGTTTTTGAATAATTTACTATAGAAAAGGCAATCCCTGGGATATTTAAAATTTGTGACAGTTGAAAATTATTTTTTGAATAATTTACTATAGAAAAGGCAATCCCTGGCGCACATAAAATTTGCGACAGTATAAAATTAGTTTTTGAAAAATTTACTATAGAAAAGGCAATCCCTGGCGCAATTAAAATTTGTGACAGTTGAAAATTATTTTTTGAATAATTTACTATAGAAAAGTCAATCCCTGGCGCAATTAAAATTTGTGACAGTTGAAAATTATTTTTTGAATAATTTACTATAGAAAAGGCAATCCCTGGCGCACATAAAATTTGCGACAGTATAAAATTATTTTTTGAATAATTTACTATAGAAAAGTCAATCCCTGGCGTAATTAAAATTGCGACAGTATAAAATTAGTTTTTGAATAATTTACTATAGAAAAGGCAATCCCTGGCGCAATTAAAATTTGTGACAGTTGAAAATTATTTTTTGAATAATTTACTATAGAAAAGTCAATCCCTGGCGTAATTAAAATTTGCGACAGTAGAAAATTATTTTTTGAATAATTTACTATAGAAAAGGCAATCCCTGGCGCAATTAAAATTTGCGACAGTTGAAAATTATTTTTTGAATAATTTACTATAGAAAAGGCAATCCCTGGCGCACATAAAATTTGCGACAGTATAAAATTAGTTTTTGAATAATTTACTATATAAAAGGCAATCCCTGGCACAATTAAAATTTGCGACAGTATAAAATTATTTTTTGAATAATTTACTGTAGAAAAGTCAATCCCTGGCGTAATTAAAATTTGTGACAGTTGAAAATTATTTTTTGAATAATTTACTATAGAAAAGGCAATCCCTGGCGCACATAAAATTTGCGACAGTATAAAATTAGTTTTTGAAAAATTTACTATATAAAAGGCAATCCCTGGCGCAATTAAAATTTGTGACAGTTGAAAATTATTTTTTGAATAATTTACTATAGAAAAGGCAATCCCTGGCGCAATTAAAATTTGCGACAGTATAAAATTAGTTTTTGAAAAATTTACTATATAAAAGGCAATCCCTGGCGTAATTAAAATTTGCGACAGTATAAAATTATTTTTTGAATAATTTACTATAGAAAAGGCAATCCCTGGCGCAATTAAAATTTGCGACAGTATAAAATTATTTTTTGAATAATTTACTATAGAAAAGGCAATCCCTGGCGCAATTAAAATTTGCGACAGTATAAAATTATTTTTTGAATAATTTACTATAGAAAAGTCAATCCCTGGCGCAATTAAAATTTGCGACAGTAGAAAATTAGTTTTTGAATAATTTACTATATAAAAGGCAATCCCTGGCGTAATTAAAATTTGTGACAGTATAAAATTATTTTTTGAATAATTTACTATATAAAAGGCAATCCCTGGCGCAATTAAAATTTGCGACAGTATAAAATTAGTTTTTGAAAAATTTACTATATAAAAGGCAATCCCTGGCGCAATTAAAATTTGTGACAGTTGAAAATTAGTTTCTGAATAATTTACTATAGAAAAGGCAATCCCTGGCGTAATTAAAATTTGCGACAGTATAAAATTAGTTTTTGAATAATTTACTATAGAAAAGGCAATCCCTGGGATATTTAAAATTTGTGACAGTTGAAAATTATTTTTTGAATAATTTACTATAGAAAAGGCAATCCCTGGGATATTTAAAATTTGCGACAGTATAAAATTAGTTTTTGAAAAATTTACTATATAAAAGGCAATCCCTGGCGCACATAAAATTTGCGACAGTAGAAAATTATTTTTTGAATAATTTACTATAGAAAAGGCAATCCCTGGCGCAATTAAAATTTGTGACAGTTGAAAATTATTTTTTGAATAATTTACTATAGAAAAGGCAATCCCTGGCGCAATTAAAATTTGTGACAGTTGAAAATTATTTTTTGAATAATTTACTATAGAAAAGGCAATCCCTGGCGCAATTAAAATTTGCGACAGTAGAAAATTATTTTTTGAATAATTTACTATAGAAAAGGCAATCCCTGGCGCACATAAAATTTGTGACAGTATAAAATTATTTTTTGAATAATTTACTATAGAAAAGGCAATCCCTGGCGCACATAAAATTTGCGACAGTATAAAATTAGTTTTTGAAAAATTTACTATATAAAAGGCAATCCCTGGCGCAATTAAAATTTGTGACAGTTGAAAATTATTTTTTGAATAATTTACTATATAAAAGGCAATCCCTGGCGTAATTAAAATTTGCGACAGTATAAAATTAGTTTTTGAAAAATTTACTATATAAAAGGCAATCCCTGGCGTAATTAAAATTTGCGACAGTATAAAATTAGTTTTTGAATAATTTACTATAGAAAAGGCAATCCCTGGGATATTTAAAATTTGCGACAGTAGAAAATTATTTTTTGAATAATTTACTATAGAAAAGGCAATCCTTGGCGCAATTAAAATTTGTGACAGTTGAAAATTATTTTTTGAAAGGGCAATCCCTGGCGTAATTAAAATTTGTGACAGTTGAAAATTATTTTTTGAATAATTTACTATAGAAAAGTCAATCCCTGGCGCAATTAAAATTTGCGACAGTATAAAATTATTTTTTGAATAATTTACTATATAAAAGGCAATCCCTGGCGCACATAAAATTTGCGAGAGTATAAAATTAGTTTTTGAATAATTTACTATAGAAAAGGCAATCCCTGGCGCACATAAAATTTGTGACAGTATAAAATTATTTTTTGAATAATTTACTATAGAAAAGGCAATCCCTGGGATATTTAAAATTTGCGACAGTATAAAATTATTTTTTGAATAATTTACTATAGAAAAGGCAATCCCTGGGATATTTAAAATTTGTGACAGTATAAAATTATTTTTTGAATAATTTACTATATAAAAGGCAATCCCTGGCGTAATTAAAATTTGCGACAGTATAAAATTAGTTTTTGAATAATTTACTATAGAAAAGGCAATCCCTGGCGCAATTAAAATTTGCGACAGTATAAAATTATTTTTTGAATAATTTACTATAGAAAAGGCAATCCCTGGCGCAATTAAAATTTGTGACAGTATAAAATTATTTTTTGAATAATTTACTATATAAAAGGCAATCCCTGGCGTAATTAAAATTTGCGACAGTATAAAATTATTTTTTGAATAATTTACTATAGAAAAGGCAATCCCTGGCGCAATTAAAATTTGTGACAGTAGAAAATTATTTTTTGAATAATTTACTATAGAAAAGGCAATCCCTGGCGTAATTAAAATTTGCGACAGTATAAAATTATTTTTTGAATAATTTACTATAGAAAAGGCAATCCCTGGCGCAATTAAAATTTGTGACAGTATAAAATTATTTTTTGAATAATTTACTATATAAAAGGCCATCCCTGGCGTAATTAAAATTTGCGACAGTATAAAATTAGTTTTTGAATAATTTACTATATAAAAGGCAATCCCTGGCGTAATTAAAATTTGCGACAGTATAAAATTATTTTTTGAAAAATTTACTATAGAAAAGGCAATCCCTGGCGTAATTAAAATTTGTGACAGTTGAAAATTATTTTTTGAATAATTTACTATAGAAAAGGCAATCCCTGGCGCAATTAAAATTTGTGACAGTTGAAAATTATTTTTTGAATAATTTACTATAGAAAAGGCAATCCCTGGGATATTTAAAATTTGTGACAGTATAAAATTATTTTTTGAATAATTTACTATAGAAAAGGCAATCCCTGGCGCAATTAAAATTTGCGACAGTATGAAATTAGTTTTTGAAAAATTTACTATAGAAAAGGCAATCCCTGGCGTAATTAAAATTTGCGACAGTATAAAATTATTTTTTGAATAATTTACTATATAAAAGGCAATCCCTGGCGCACATAAAATTTGCGACAGTATAAAATTAGTTTTTGAATAATTTACTATAGAAAAGGCAATCCCTGGCGCAATTAAAATTTGTGACAGTATAAAATTATTTTTTGAATAATTTACTATAGAAAAGGCAATCCCTGGGATATTTAAAATTTGCGACAGTATAAAATTATTTTTTGAATAATTTACTATAGAAAAGGCAATCCCTGGGATATTTAAAATTTGTGACAGTATAAAATTATTTTTTGAATAATTTACTATATAAAAGGCAATCCCTGGCGTAATTAAAATTTGCGACAGTATAAAATTAGTTTTTGAATAATTTACTATAGAAAAGGCAATCCCTGGCGCAATTAAAATTTGCGACAGTATAAAATTATTTTTTGAATAATTTACTATAGAAAAGGCAATCCCTGGCGCAATTAAAATTTGTGACAGTATAAAATTATTTTTTGAATAATTTACTATATAAAAGGCAATCCCTGGCGTAATTAAAATTTGCGACAGTATAAAATTATTTTTTGAATAATTTACTATAGAAAAGGCAATCCCTGGCGCAATTAAAATTTGCGACAGTATAAAATTAGTTTTTGAATAATTTACTATAGAAAAGGCAATCCCTGGCGCAATTAAAATTTGCGACAGTATAAAATTATTTTTTGAATAATTTACTATAGAAAAGGCAATCCCTGGGATATTTAAAATTTGCGACAGTAGAAAATTATTTTTTGAATAATTAACTATATAAAAGGCAATCCCTGGCGTAATTAAAATTTGTGACAGTTGAAAATTAGTTTTTGAATAATTTACTATAGAAAAGGCAATCCCTGGCGTAATTAAAATTTGCGACAGTATAAAATTAGTTTTTGAATAATTTACTATAGAAAAGGCAATCCCTGGGATATTTAAAATTTGTGACAGTTGAAAATTATTTTTTGAATAATTTACTATAGAAAAGGCAATCCCTGGGATATTTAAAATTTGCGACAGTATAAAATTAGTTTTTGAAAAATTTACTATATAAAAGGCAATCCCTGGCGCACATAAAATTTGCGACAGTATAAAATTAGTTTTTGAATAATTTACTATAGAAAAGGCAATCCCTGGCGCAATTAAAATTTGCGACAGTATAAAATTATTTTTTGAATAATTTACTATATAAAAGGCAATCCCTGGCGCACATAAAATTTGCGACAGTTGAAAATTATTTTTTGAATAATTTACTATATAAAAGGCAATCCCTGGCGCAATTAAAATTTGCGACAGTATAAAATTATTTTTTGAATAATTTACTATAGAAAAGGCAATCCCTGGCGTAATTAAAATTTGCGACAGTATAAAATTAGTTTTTGAAAAATTTACTATAGAAAAGGCAATCCCTGGCGCACATAAAATTTGCGACAGTATAAAATTAGTTTTTGAAAAATTTACTATATAAAAGGCAATCCCTGGCGCAATTAAAATTTGTGACAGTAGAAAATTATTTTTTGAATAATTTACTATATAAAAGGCAATCCCTGGCGTAATTAAAATTTGCGACAGTATAAAATTATTTTTTGAATAATTTACTATAGAAAAGGCAATCCCTGGCGCAATTAAAATTTGCGACAGTATAAAATTATTTTTTGAATAATTTACTATAGAAAAGGCAATCCCTGGCGCAATTAAAATTTGCGACAGTATAAAATTATTTTTTGAATAATTTACTATAGAAAAGTCAATCCCTGGCGCAATTAAAATTTGCGACAGTAGAAAATTATTTTTTGAATAATTTACTATATAAAAGGCAATCCCTGGCGTAATTAAAATTTGCGACAGTAGAAAATTATTTTTTGAATAATTTACTATATAAAAGGCAATCCCTGGCGTAATTAAAATTTGTGAGAGTATAAAATTAGTTTTTGAATAATTTACTGTAGAAAAGGCAATCCCTGGCGTAATTAAAATTTGCGACAGTAGAAAATTATTTTTTGAATAATTTACTATAGAAAAGGCAATCCCTGGCGCAATTAAAATTTGTGACAGTATAAAATTATTTTTTGAATAATTTACTATATAAAAGGCAATCCCTGGCGTAATTAAAATTTGCGACAGTATAAAATTAGTTTTTGAATAATTTACTATAGAAAAGGCAATCCCTGGGATATTTAAAATTTGCGACAGTATAAAATTATTTTTTGAATAATTTACTATAGAAAAGGCAATCCCTGGCGCAATTAAAATTTGTGACAGTTGAAAATTATTTTTTGAATAATTTACTATAGAAAAGGCAATCCCTGGCGTAATTAAAATTTGCGACAGTATAAAATTAGTTTTTGAAAAATTTACTATATAAAAGGCAATCCCTGGGATATTTAAAATTTGTGACAGTATAAAATTATTTTTTGAATAATTTACTATATAAAAGGCAATCCCTGGCGCAATTAAAATTTGCGACAGTATAAAATTATTTTTTGAATAATTTACTATAGAAAAGGCAATCCCTGGCGTAATTAAAATTTGCGACAGTATAAAATTAGTTTTTGAATAATTTACTATAGAAAAGGCAATCCCTGGGATATTTAAAATTTGTGACAGTTGAAAATTATTTTTTGAATAATTTACTATAGAAAAGGCAATCCCTGGGATATTTAAAATTTGTGACAGTATAAAATTATTTTTTGAATAATTTACTATAGAAAAGGCAATCCCTGGCGCAATTAAAATTTGTGACAGTTGAAAATTATTTTTTGAATAATTTACTATAGAAAAGTCAATCCCTGGCGTAATTAAAATTTGTGACAGTTGAAAATTAGTTTTTGAATAATTTACTATAGAAAAGGCAATCCCTGGGATATTTAAAATTTGCGACAGTAGAAAATTAGTTTTTGAAAAATTTACTATAGAAAAGGCAATCCCTGGCGCAATTAAAATTTGCGACAGTATAAAATTAGTTTTTGAAAAATTTACTATATAAAAGGCAATCCCTGGCGCACATAAAATTTGTGACAGTAGAAAATTATTTTTTGAATAATTTACTATAGAAAAGGCAATCCCTGGCGCAATTAAAATTTGTGACAGTTGAAAATTATTTTTTGAATAATTTACTATAGAAAAGGCAATCCCTGGCGCAATTAAAATTTGTGACAGTTGAAAATTATTTTTTGAATAATTTACTATATAAAAGGCAATCCCTGGCGTAATTAAAATTTGCGACAGTATAAAATTATTTTTTGAATAATTTACTATAGAAAAGGCAATCCCTGGGATATTTAAAATTTGCGACAGTATAAAATTAGTTTTTGAATAATTTACTATAGAAAAGGCAATCCCTGGGATATTTAAAATTTGTGACAGTTGAAAATTATTTTTTGAATAATTTACTATAGAAAAGTCAATCCCTGGCGCAATTAAAATTTGCGACAGTAGAAAATTATTTTTTGAATAATTTACTATATAAAAGGCAATCCCTGGCGCAATTAAAATTTGCGACAGTAGAAAATTATTTTTTGAATAATTTACTATATAAAAGGCAATCCCTGGCGTAATTAAAATTTGCGACAGTAGAAAATTATTTTTTGAATAATTTACTATATAAAAGGCAATCCCTGGCGTAATTAAAATTTGTGACAGTATAAAATTAGTTTTTGAATAATTTACTGTAGAAAAGGCAATCCCTGGCGTAATTAAAATTTGCGACAGTAGAAAATTATTTTTTGAATAATTTACTATAGAAAAGGCAATCCCTGGCGCAATTAAAATTTGTGACAGTATAAAATTATTTTTTGAATAATTTACTATATAAAAGGCAATCCCTGGCGTAATTAAAATTTGCGACAGTATAAAATTAGTTTTTGAATAATTTACTATAGAAAAGGCAATCCCTGGGATATTTAAAATTTGCGACAGTATAAAATTATTTTTTGAATAATTTACTATAGAAAAGGCAATCCCTGGCGCAATTAAAATTTGTGACAGTTGAAAATTATTTTTTGAATAATTTACTATAGAAAAGGCAATCCCTGGCGTAATTAAAATTTGCGACAGTATAAAATTAGTTTTTGAAAAATTTACTATATAAAAGGCAATCCCTGGGATATTTAAAATTTGTGACAGGATAAAATTATTTTTTGAATAATTTACTATATAAAAGGCAATCCCTGGCGCAATTAAAATTTGCGACAGTATAAAATTATTTTTTGAATAATTTACTATAGAAAAGGCAATCCCTGGCGTAATTAAAATTTGCGACAGTATAAAATTAGTTTTTGAATAATTTACTATAGAAAAGGCAATCCCTGGGATATTTAAAATTTGTGACAGTTTAAAATTATTTTTTGAATAATTTACTATAGAAAAGGCAATCCCTGGGATATTTAAAATTTGTGACAGTATAAAATTATTTTTTGAATAATTTACTATAGAAAAGGCAATCCCTGGCGCAATTAAAATTTGTGACAGTTGAAAATTATTTTTTGAATAATTTACTATAGAAAAGGCAATCCCTGGCGCACATAAAATTTGCGACAGTATAAAATTAGTTTTTGAATAATTTACTATAGAAAAGGCAATCCCTGGCGCACATAAAATTTGCGACAGTAAAAAATTATTTTTTGAATAATTTACTGTAGAAAAGGCAATCCCTGGCGCAATTAAAATTTGCGACAGTATAAAATTAGTTTTTGAATAATTTACTATAGAAAAGGCAATCCCTGGCGCAATTAAAATTTGCGACAGTAGAAAATTATTTTTTGAATAATTTACTGTAGAAAAGGCAATCCCTGGGATATTTAAAATTTGTGACAGTATAAAATTATTTTTTGAATAATTTACTATATAAAAGGCAATCCCTGGCGCAATTAAAATTTGCGACAGTATAAAATTAGTTTTTGAATAATTTACTATAGAAAAGGCAATCCCTGGCGCAATTAAAATTTGTGACAGTATAAAATTATTTTTTGAATAATTTACTATAGAAAAGGCAATCCCTGGGATATTTAAAATTTGTGACAGTATAAAATTATTTTTTGAATAATTTACTATAGAAAAGGCAATCCCTGGGATATTTAAAATTTGTGACAGTTGAAAATTATTTTTTGAATAATTTACTATAGAAAAGTCAATCCCTGGCGCAATTAAAATTTGCGACAGTAGAAAATTAGTTTTTGAATAATTTACTATAGAAAAGGCAATCCCTGGCGTAATTAAAATTTGCGACAGTAGAAAATTATTTTTTGAAAAATTTACTATAGAAAAGGCAATCCCTGGCGCACATAAAATTTGCGACAGTATAAAATTATTTTTTGAAAAATTTACTATAGAAAAGGCAATCCCTGGCGCACATAAAATTTGCGACAGTATAAAATTAGTTTTTGAATAATTTACTATAGAAAAGGCAATCCCTGGCGCAATTAAAATTTGCGACAGTATAAAATTATTTTTTGAATAATTTACTATAGAAAAGGCAATCCCTGGCGCAATTAAAATTTGTGACAGTATAAAATTATTTTTTGAATAATTTACTATAGAAAAGGCAATCCCTGGCGCACATAAAATTTGCGACAGTATAAAATTAGTTTTTGAATAATTTACTATAGAAAAGGCAATCCCTGGGATATTTAAAATTTGTGACAGTTGAAAATTATTTTTTGAATAATTTACTATAGAAAATGCAATCCCTGGGATATTTAAAATTTGTGACAGTATAAAATTAGTTTTTGAATAATTTACTATAGAAAAGGCAATCCCTGGCGCAATTAAAATTTGCGACAGTATAAAATTATTTTTTGAATAATTTACTATAGAAAAGGCAATCCCTGGCGCAATTAAAATTTGTGACAGTTGAAAATTATTTTTTGAATAATTTACTATAGAAAAGTCAATCCCTGGCGCAATTAAAATTTGCGACAGTAGAAAATTAGTTTTTGAATAATTTACTATAGAAAAGGCAATCCCTGGCGTAATTAAAATTTGCGACAGTAGAAAATTATTTTTTGAAAAATTTACTATAGAAAAGGCAATCCCTGGCGCACATAAAATTTGCGACAGTATAAAATTATTTTTTGAAAAATTTACTATAGAAAAGGCAATCCCTGGCGCAATTAAAATTTGCGACAGTATAAAATTATTTTTTGAAAAATTTACTATAGAAAAGGCAATCCCTGGCGCAATTAAAATTTGCGACAGTAGAAAATTATTTTTTGAAAAATTTACTATAGAAAAGGCAATCCCTGGCGCACATAAAATTTGCGACAGTATAAAATTATTTTTTGAATAATTTACTATAGAAAAGGCAATCCCTGGCGCAATTAAAATTTGCGACAGTATAAAATTATTTTTTGAATAATTTACTATAGAAAAGGCAATCCCTGGCGCAATTAAAATTTGCGACAGTATAAAATTATTTTTTGAATAATTTACTGTAGAAAAGGCAATCCCTGGCGCACATAAAATTTGCGACAGTATAAAATTATTTTTTGAATAATTTACTGTAGAAAAGGCAATCCCTGGCGCAATTAAAATTTGCGACAGTATAAAATTATTTTTTGAATAATTTACTATAGAAAAGGCAATCCCTGGCGCAATTAAAATTTGCGACAGTATAAAATTATTTTTTGAATAATTTACTATAGAAAAGGCAATCCCTGGGATATTTAAAATTTGCGACAGTAGAAAATTATTTTTTGAATAATTTACTATAGAAAAGGCAATCCCTGGCGCACATAAAATTTGCGACAGTATAAAATTAGTTTTTGAAAAATTTACTATAGAAAAGGCAATCCCTGGCGTAATTAAAATTTGCGACAGTATAAAATTATTTTTTGAATAATTTACTATAGAAAAGGCAATCCCTGGCGCACATAAAATTTGCGACAGTATAAAATTAGTTTTTGAATAATTTACTATATAAAAGGCAATCCCTGGCGCAATTAAAATTTGCGACAGTAGAAAATTAGTTTTTGAATAATTTACTATAGAAAAGGCAATCCCTGGCGTAATTAAAATTTGCGACAGTAGAAAATTATTTTTTGAAAAATTTACTATAGAAAAGGCAATCCCTGGCGCACATAAAATTTGCGACAGTATAAAATTATTTTTTGAAAAATTTACTATAGAAAAGGCAATCCCTGGCGCAATTAAAATTTGCGACAGTATAAAATTATTTTTTGAATAATTTACTATAGAAAAGGCAATCCCTGGCGCAATTAAAATTTGCGACAGTATAAAATTATTTTTTGAAAAATTTACTATAGAAAAGGCAATCCCTGGCGCACATAAAATTTGCGACAGTATAAAATTATTTTTTGAATAATTTACTATAGAAAAGTCAATCCCTGGCGCACATAAAATTTGCGACAGTATAAAATTAGTTTTTGAATAATTTACTATAGAAAAGGCAATCCCTGGCGCAATTAAAATTTGTGACAGTAGAAAATTATTTTTTGAATAATTTACTATAGAAAAGTCAATCCCTGGCGCAATTAAAATTTGCGACAGTAGAAAATTATTTTTTGAATAATTTACTATAGAAAAGGCAATCCCTGGCGCAATTAAAATTTGCGACAGTATAAAATTATTTTTTGAAAAATTTACTATAGAAAAGGCAATCCCTGGCGCACATAAAATTTGCGACAGTATAAAATTATTTTTTGAATAATTTACTGTAGAAAAGGCAATCCCTGGCGCAATTAAAATTTGCGACAGTATAAAATTATTTTTTGAATAATTTACTATAGAAAAGGCAATCCCTGGCGCAATTAAAATTTGCGACAGTATAAAATTATTTTTTGAATAATTTACTGTAGAAAAGGCAATCCCTGGCGCACATAAAATTTGCGACAGTATAAAATTATTTTTTGAATAATTTACTGTAGAAAAGGCAATCCCTGGCGCAAATAAAATTTGCGACAGTATAAAATTATTTTTTGAATAATTTACTATAGAAAAGGCAATCCCTGGCGCAATTAAAATTTGCGACAGTATAAAATTATTTTTTGAATAATTTACTATAGAAAAGGCAATCCCTGGGATATTTAAAATTTGCGACAGTAGAAAATTATTTTTTGAATAATTTACTATAGAAAAGGCAATCCCTGGGATATTTAAAATTTGCGACAGTAGAAAATTATTTTTTGAATAATTTACTATAGAAAAGGCAATCCCTGGCGCACATAAAATTTGCGACAGTATAAAATTAGTTTTTGAAAAATTTACTATAGAAAAGGCAATCCCTGGCGTAATTAAAATTTGCGACAGTATAAAATTATTTTTTGAATAATTTACTATAGAAAAGGCAATCCCTGGCGCACATAAAATTTGCGACAGTATAAAATTAGTTTTTGAATAATTTACTATATAAAAGGCAATCCCTGGCGCACATAAAATTTGCGACAGTATAAAATTAGTTTTTGAATAATTTACTATAGAAAAGGCAATCCCTGGCGTAATTAAAATTTGCGACAGTAGAAAATTATTTTTTGAAAAATTTACTATAGAAAAGGCAATCCCTGGCGCACATAAAATTTGCGACAGTATAAAATTATTTTTTGAAAAATTTACTATAGAAAAGGCAATCCCTGGCGCAATTAAAATTTGCGACAGTATAAAATTATTTTTTGAAAAATTTACTATAGAAAAGGCAATCCCTGGCGCAATTAAAATTTGTGACAGTATAAAATTATTTTTTGAATAATTTACTGTAGAAAAGGCAATCCCTGGCGCACATAAAATTTGCGACAGTATAAAATTATTTTTTGAATAATTTACTGTAGAAAAGGCAATCCCTGGCGCACATAAAATTTGCGACAGTATAAAATTATTTTTTGAATAATTTACTGTAGAAAAGGCAATCCCTGGCGCAATTAAAATTTGCGACAGTATAAAATTATTTTTTGAATAATTTACTATAGAAAAGGCAATCCCTGGCGCAATTAAAATTTGCGACAGTATAAAATTATTTTTTGAATAATTTACTGTAGAAAAGGCAATCCCTGGCGCAATTAAAATTTGCGACAGTATAAAATTATTTTTTGAATAATTTACTATAGAAAAGGCAATCCCTGGCGCAATTAAAATTTGCGACAGTATAAAATTATTTTTTGAATAATTTACTATAGAAAAGGCAATCCCTGGGATATTTAAAATTTGCGACAGTAGAAAATTATTTTTTGAATAATTTACTATAGAAAAGGCAATCCCTGGGATATTTAAAATTTGCGACAGTAGAAAATTATTTTTTGAATAATTTACTATAGAAAAGGCAATCCCTGGCGCACATAAAATTTGCGACAGTATAAAATTAGTTTTTGAAAAATTTACTATAGAAAAGGCAATCCCTGGCGTAATTAAAATTTGCGACAGTATAAAATTATTTTTTGAATAATTTACTATAGAAAAGGCAATCCCTGGCGCACATAAAATTTGCGACAGTATAAAATTAGTTTTTGAATAATTTACTATATAAAAGGCAATCCCTGGCGCAATTAAAATTTGCGACAGTAGAAAATTAGTTTTTGAATAATTTACTATAGAAAAGGCAATCCCTGGCGCAATTAAAATTTGTGACAGTTGAAAATTAGTTTTTGAAAAATTTACTATAGAAAAGGCAATCCCTGGCGCACATAAAATTTGCGACAGTATAAAATTATTTTTTGAAAAATTTACTATAGAAAAGGCAATCCCTGGCGCAATTAAAATTTGCGACAGTATAAAATTATTTTTTGAATAATTTACTATAGAAAAGGCAATCCCTGGCGCACATAAAATTTGCGACAGTATAAAATTAGTTTTTGAATAATTTACTATAGAAAAGGCAATCCCTGGCGCAATTAAAATTTGCGACAGTATAAAATTATTTTTTGAATAATTTACTATAGAAAAGGCAATCCCTGGCGCAATTAAAATTTGTGACAGTATAAAATTATTTTTTGAATAATTTACTATAGAAAAGGCAATCCCTGGCGCACATAAAATTTGTGACAGTATAAAATTATTTTTTGAATAATTTACTGTAGAAAAGGCAATCCCTGGCGCAATTAAAATTTGCGACAGTATAAAATTATTTTTTGAATAATTTACTATAGAAAAGGCAATCCCTGGCGCAATTAAAATTTGCGACAGTATAAAATTATTTTTTGAATAATTTACTATAGAAAAGGCAATCCCTGGCGCAATTAAAATTTGCGACAGTATAAAATTATTTTTTGAATAATTTACTATAGAAAAGGCAATCCCTGGGATATTTAAAATTTGCGACAGTAGAAAATTATTTTTTGAATAATTTACTATAGAAAAGGCAATCCCTGGCGCACATAAAATTTGCGACAGTATAAAATTAGTTTTTGAAAAATTTACTATAGAAAAGGCAATCCCTGGCGTAATTAAAATTTGCGACAGTATAAAATTATTTTTTGAATAATTTACTATAGAAAAGGCAATCCCTGGCGCACATAAAATTTGCGACAGTATAAAATTAGTTTTTGAATAATTTACTATATAAAAGGCAATCCCTGGCGTAATTAAAATTTGCGACAGTATAAAATTATTTTTTGAATAATTTACTATAGAAAAGTCAATCCCTGGCGCAATTAAAATTTGCGACAGTATAAAATTATTTTTTGAATAATTTACTATAGAAAAGGCAATCCCTGGCGCAATTAAAATTTGCGACAGTATAAAATTAGTTTTTGAATAATTTACTATATAAAAGGCAATCCCTGGCGTAATTAAAATTTGCGACAGTAGAAAATTATTTTTTGAAAAATTTACTATAGAAAAGGCAATCCCTGGCGCACATAAAATTTGCGACAGTATAAAATTATTTTTTGAATAATTTACTATAGAAAAGGCAATCCCTGGCGCAATTAAAATTTGCGACAGTAGAAAATTATTTTTTGAATAATTTACTATAGAAAAGGCAATCCCTGGCGCAATTAAAATTTGCGACAGTAGAAAATTATTTTTTGAATAATTTACTATAGAAAAGGCAATCCCTGGCGCAATTAAAATTTGCGACAGTAGAAAATTATTTTTTGAATAATTTACTATAGAAAAGGCAATCCCTGGCGCACATAAAATTTGCGACAGTATAAAATTATTTTTTGAAAAATTTACTATAGAAAAGGCAATCCCTGGCGCAATTAAAATTTGCGACAGTATAAAATTAGTTTTTGAATAATTTACTATATAAAAGGCAATCCCTGGCGCAATTAAAATTTGCGACAGTATAAAATTAGTTTTTGAATAATTTACTATAGAAAAGGCAATCCCTGGCGCAATTAAAATTTGCGACAGTATAAAATTATTTTTTGAATAATTTACTATAGAAAAGGCAATCCCTGGCGCAATTAAAATTTGCGACAGTATAAAATTATTTTTTGAATAATTTACTATAGAAAAGGCAATCCCTGGCGCAATTAAAATTTGCGACAGTATAAAATTATTTTTTGAATAATTTACTGTAGAAAAGGCAATCCCTGGCGCACATAAAATTTGCGACAGTATAAAATTATTTTTTGAATAATTTACTATAGAAAAGGCAATCCCTGGCGCAATTAAAATTTGCGACAGTATAAAATTATTTTTTGAATAATTTACTATAGAAAAGGCAATCCCTGGGATATTTAAAATTTGCGACAGTATAAAATTATTTTTTGAATAATTTACTATAGAAAAGGCAATCCCTGGGATATTTAAAATTTGCGACAGTAGAAAATTATTTTTTGAATAATTTACTATAGAAAAGGCAATCCCTGGCGCACATAAAATTTGCGACAGTATAAAATTAGTTTTTGAAAAATTTACTATAGAAAAGGCAATCCCTGGCGTAATTAAAATTTGCGACAGTATAAAATTATTTTTTGAATAATTTACTATAGAAAAGGCAATCCCTGGGATATTTAAAATTTGCGACAGTAGAAAATTATTTTTTGAATAATTTACTATAGAAAAGGCAATCCCTGGCGCACATAAAATTTGCGACAGTATAAAATTAGTTTTTGAAAAATTTACTATATAAAAGGCAATCCCTGGCGTAATTAAAATTTGCGACAGTAGAAAATTATTTTTTGAATAATTTACTGTAGAAAAGGCAATCCCTGGGATATTTAAAATTTGCGACAGTAGAAAATTATTTTTTGAATAATTTACTATAGAAAAGTCAATCCCTGGCGCAATTAAAATTTGTGACAGTATAAAATTATTTTTTGAATAATTTACTATAGAAAAGTCAATCCCTGGCGCAATTAAAATTTGCGACAGTAGAAAATTATTTTTTGAATAATTTACTATAGAAAAGGCAATCCCTGGCGCAATTAAAATTTGTGACAGTATAAAATTATTTTTTGAATAATTTACTATAGAAAAGTCAATCCCTGGCGCAATTAAAATTTGCGACAGTAGAAAATTATTTTTTGAATAATTTACTATAGAAAAGGCAATCCCTGGCGCAATTAAAATTTGCGACAGTATAAAATTATTTTTTGAAAAATTTACTATAGAAAAGGCAATCCCTGGCGCACATAAAATTTGCGACAGTATAAAATTATTTTTTGAAAAATTTACTATAGAAAAGGCAATCCCTGGCGCACATAAAATTTGCGACAGTATAAAATTATTTTTTGAAAAATTTACTATAGAAAAGGCAATCCCTGGCGCAATTAAAATTTGTGACAGTATAAAATTATTTTTTGAATAATTTACTATAGAAAAGGCAATCCCTGGCGCAATTAAAATTTGTGACAGTATAAAATTATTTTTTGAAAAATTTACTATATAAAAGGCAATCCCTGGCGTAATTAAAATTTGCGACAGTATAAAATTAGTTTTTGAAAAATTTACTATATAAAAGGCAATCCCTGGCGCAATTAAAATTTGTGACAGTTGAAAATTATTTTTTGAAAAATTTACTATATAAAAGGCAATCCCTGGCGTAATTAAAATTTGCGACAGTAGAAAATTATTTTTTGAATAATTTACTATAGAAAAGGCAATCCCTGGGATATTTAAAATTTGCGACAGTATAAAATTATTTTTTGAAAAATTTACTATATAAAAGGCAATCCCTGGCGCAATTAAAATTTGTGACAGTTGAAAATTATTTTTTGAAAAATTTACTATATAAAAGGCAATCCCTGGCGCACATAAAATTTGCGACAGTATAAAATTAGTTTTTGAATAATTTACTGTAGAAAAGGCAATCCCTGGCGTAATTAAAATTTGCGACAGTATAAAATTAGTTTTTGAAAAATTTACTATATAAAAGGCAATCCCTGGCGCAATTAAAATTTGCGACAGTATAAAATTAGTTTTTGAAAAATTTACTATATAAAAGGCAATCCCTGGCGTAATTAAAATTTGCGACAGTATAAAATTAGTTTTTGAATAATTTACTATAGAAAAGTCAATCCCTGGCGCAATTAAAATTTGCGACAGTAGAAAATTAATTTTTGAAAAATTTACTATATAAAAGGCAATCCCTGGCGTAATTAAAATTTGCGACAGTATAAAATTAGTTTTTGAATAATTTACTATAGAAAAGTCAATCCCTGGCGCAATTAAAATTTGCGACAGTAGAAAATTAGTTTTTGAAAAATTTACTATAGAAAAGGCAATCCCTGGCGCAATTAAAATTTGTGACAGTTGAAAATTATTTTTTGAATAATTTACTGTAGAAAAGGCAATCCCTGGCGTAATTAAAATTTGCGACAGTATAAAATTAGTTTTTGAAAAATTTACTATATAAAAGGCAATCCCTGGCGCAATTAAAATTTGTGACAGTATAAAATTAGTTTTTGAATAATTTACTATAGAAAAGGCAATCCCTGGCGCAATTAAAATTTGCGACAGTAAAAAATTATTTTTTGAATAATTTACTATAGAAAAGTCAATCCCTGGCGCAATTAAAATTTGCGACAGTATAAAATTAGTTTTTGAAAAATTTACTATATAAAAGGCAATCCCTGGCGTAATTAAAATTTGCGACAGTATAAAATTATTTTTTGAAAAATTTACTATAGAAAAGGCAATCCCTGGCGCAATTAAAATTTGTGACAGTATAAAATTATTTTTTGAATAATTTACTATAGAAAAGGCAATCCCTGGGATATTTAAAATTTGCGACAGTATAAAATTATTTTTTGAATAATTTACTGTAGAAAAGGCAATCCCTGGCGCAATTAAAATTTGCGACAGTATAAAATTAGTTTTTGAAAAATTTACTATAGAAAAGGCAATCCCTGGCGCAATTAAAATTTGTGACAGTTGAAAATTATTTTTTGAATAATTTACTATAGAAAAGGCAATCCCTGGGATATTTAAAATTTGCGACAGTAGAAAATTATTTTTTGAATAATTTACTATATAAAAGGCAATCCCTGGCGCAATTAAAATTTGTGACAGTATAAAATTATTTTTTGAATAATTTACTATATAAAAGGCAATCCCTGGCGTAATTAAAATTTGTGACAGTTGAAAATTATTTTTTGAATAATTTACTATAGAAAAGGCAATCCCTGGCGCAATTAAAATTTGCGACAGTATAAAATTATTTTTTGAATAATTTACTATAGAAAAGGCAATCCCTGGGATATTTAAAATTTGCGACAGTAGAAAATTATTTTTTGAATAATTTACTATATAAAAGGCAATCCCTGGCGCAATTAAAATTTGTGACAGTATAAAATTATTTTTTGAATAATTTACTATATAAAAGGCAATCCCTGGCGTAATTAAAATTTGTGACAGTTGAAAATTATTTTTTGAATAATTTACTATAGAAAAGGCAATCCCTGGCGCAATTAAAATTTGCGACAGTATAAAATTATTTTTTGAATAATTTACTGTAGAAAAGGCAATCCCTGGCGCAATTAAAATTTGCGACAGTATAAAATTAGTTTTTGAAAAATTTACTATATAAAAGGCAATCCCTGGCGTAATTAAAATTTGCGACAGTATAAAATTAGTTTTTGAAAAATTTACTATATAAAAGGCAATCCCTGGCGTAATTAAAATTTGCGACAGTATAAAATTATTTTTTGAATAATTTACTATAGAAAAGGCAATCCCTGGCGCAATTAAAATTTGTGACAGTATAAAATTAGTTTTTGAATAATTTACTATATAAAAGGCAATCCCTGGCGTAATTAAAATTTGCGACAGTATAAAATTATTTTTTGAAAAATTTACTATAGAAAAGGCAATCCCTGGCGCAATTAAAATTTGTGACAGTATAAAATTATTTTTTGAATAATTTACTATAGAAAAGTCAATCCCTGGCGCAATTAAAATTTGCGACAGTAGAAAATTATTTTTTGAATAATTTACTATATAAAAGGCAATCCCTGGCGTAATTAAAATTTGCGACAGTAGAAAATTATTTTTTGAATAATTTACTGTAGAAAAGGCAATCCCTGGCGTAATTAAAATTTGCGACAGTATAAAATTATTTTTTGAAAAATTTACTATAGAAAAGGCAATCCCTGGCGTAATTAAAATTTGCGACAGTATAAAATTATTTTTTGAAAAATTTACTATAGAAAAGGCAATCCCTGGCGCAATTAAAATTTGTGACAGTATAAAATTATTTTTTGAATAATTTACTATAGAAAAGGCAATCCCTGGCGCAATTAAAATTTGCGACAGTATAAAATTATTTTTTGAATAATTTACTATAGAAAAGGCAATCCCTGGCGCAATTAAAATTTGCGACAGTATAAAATTATTTTTTGAAAAATTTACTATAGAAAAGGCAATCCCTGGGATATTTAAAATTTGCGACAGTAGAAAATTATTTTTTGAATAATTTACTATAGAAAAGGCAATCCCTGGCGCAATTAAAATTTGTGACAGTTGAAAATTATTTTTTGAATAATTTACTATAGAAAAGGCAATCCCTGGCGCAATTAAAATTTGCGACAGTATAAAATTATTTTTTGAATAATTTACTATAGAAAAGGCAATCCCTGGCGCAATTAAAATTTGTGACAGTTGAAAATTATTTTTTGAATAATTTACTATAGAAAAGGCAATCCCTGGGATATTTAAAATTTGCGACAGTAGAAAATTATTTTTTGAATAATTTACTATAGAAAAGGCAATCCCTGGCGCAATTAAAATTTGCGACAGTATAAAATTATTTTTTGAATAATTTACTGTAGAAAAGGCAATCCCTGGCGCAATTAAAATTTGCGACAGTATAAAATTATTTTTTGAATAATTTACTGTAGAAAAGGCAATCCCTGGGATATTTAAAATTTGCGACAGTAGAAAATTATTTTTTGAATAATTCACTATATAAAAGGCAATCCCTGGCGCACATAAAATTTGCGACAGTATAAAATTAGTTTTTGAAAAATTTACTATATAAAAGGCAATCCCTGGCGTAATTAAAATTTGCGACAGTATAAAATTATTTTTTGAAAAATTTACTATAGAAAAGGCAATCCCTGGGATATTTAAAATTTGCGACAGTAGAAAATTAGTTTTTGAAAAATTTACTATAGAAAAGGCAATCCCTGGCGCAATTAAAATTTGTGACAGTTGAAAATTATTTTTTGAATAATTTACTATAGAAAAGGCAATCCCTGGCGCAATTAAAATTTGTGACAGTTGAAAATTATTTTTTGAATAATTTACTATAGAAAAGGCAATCCCTGGGATATTTAAAATTTGCGACAGTAGAAAATTATTTTTTGAATAATTTACTATAGAAAAGGCAATCCCTGGCGCAATTAAAATTTGCGACAGTATAAAATTATTTTTTGAATAATTTACTATAGAAAAGGCAATCCCTGGCGTAATTAAAATTTCCGACAGTAGAAAATTATTTTTTGAATAATTTACTATAGAAAAGGCAATCCCTGGCGCAATTAAAATTTGTGACAGTATAAAATTATTTTTTGAATAATTTACTATAGAAAAGGCAATCCCTGGCGCAATTAAAATTTGCGACAGTATAAAATTATTTTTTGAATAATTTACTGTAGAAAAGGCAATCCCTGGCGCAATTAAAATTTGCGACAGTATAAAATTATTTTTTGAATAATTTACTGTAGAAAAGGCAATCCCTGGGATATTTAAAATTTGCGACAGTAGAAAATTATTTTTTGAATAATTTACTATATAAAAGGCAATCCCTGGCGCACATAAAATTTGCGACAGTATAAAATTAGTTTTTGAAAAATTTACTATATAAAAGGCAATCCCTGGCGTAATTAAAATTTGCGACAGTATAAAATTATTTTTTGAAAAATTTACTATAGAAAAGGCAATCCCTGGGATATTTAAAATTTGCGACAGTAGAAAATTAGTTTTTGAAAAATTTACTATAGAAAAGGCAATCCCTGGCGCAATTAAAATTTGTGACAGTTGAAAATTATTTTTTGAATAATTTACTATAGAAAAGGCAATCCCTGGGATATTTAAAATTTGCGACAGTAGAAAATTATTTTTTGAATAATTTACTATATAAAAGGCAATCCCTGGCGCACATAAAATTTGCGACAGTATAAAATTAGTTTTTGAAAAATTTACTATATAAAAGGCAATCCCTGGCGTAATTAAAATTTGCGACAGTATAAAATTATTTTTTGAAAAATTTACTATAGAAAAGGCAATCCCTGGCGCAATTAAAATTTGTGACAGTATAAAATTATTTTTTGAATAATTTACTATAGAAAAGGCAATCCCTGGCGTAATTAAAATTTGCGACAGTATAAAATTATTTTTTGAATAATTTACTATAGAAAAGGCAATCCCTGGGATATTTAAAATTTGCGACAGTAGAAAATTATTTTTTGAATAATTTACTATAGAAAAGGCAATCCCTGGCGCACATAAAATTTGCGACAGTATAAAATTAGTTTTTGAAAAATTTACTATATAAAAGGCAATCCCTGGCGTAATTAAAATTTGCGACAGTATAAAATTATTTTTTGAATAATTTACTATAGAAAAGGCAATCCCTGGCGTAATTAAAATTTGCGACAGTAGAAAATTATTTTTTGAATAATTTACTATAGAAAAGGCAATCCCTGGCGCAATTAAAATTTGTGACAGTATAAAATTATTTTTTGAATAATTTACTATAGAAAAGGCAATCCCTGGCGCAATTAAAATTTGTGACAGTTGAAAATTATTTTTTGAATAATTTACTATATAAAAGTCAATCCCTGGCGCAATTAAAATTTGTGACAGTATAAAATTATTTTTTGAATAATTTACTATAGAAAAGGCAATCCCTGGCGCAATTAAAATTTGCGACAGTATAAAATTAGTTTTTGAAAAATTTACTATATAAAAGGCAATCCCTGGCGTAATTAAAATTTGTGACAGTTGAAAATTATTTTTTGAATAATTTACTATAGAAAAGGCAATCCCTGGGATATTTAAAATTTGCGACAGTAGAAAATTATTTTTTGAATAATTTACTATATAAAAGGCAATCCCTGGCGCACATAAAATTTGCGACAGTATAAAATTAGTTTTTGAAAAATTTACTATATAAAAGGCAATCCCTGGCGCAATTAAAATTTGCGACAGTATAAAATTATTTTTTGAATAATTTACTGTAGAAAAGTCAATCCCTGGCGTAATTAAAATTTGTGACAGTTGAAAATTAGTTTTTGAATAATTTACTATAGAAAAGGCAATCCCTGGGATATTTAAAATTTGCGACAGTAGAAAATTAGTTTTTGAAAAATTTACTATAGAAAAGGCAATCCCTGGCGTAATTAAAATTTGCGACAGTAGAAAATTATTTTTTGAATAATTTACTATAGAAAAGTCAATCCCTGGCGCAATTAAAATTTGCGACAGTATAAAATTATTTTTTGAATAATTTACTATAGAAAAGGCAATCCCTGGGATATTTAAAATTTGCGACAGTAGAAAATTATTTTTTGAATAATTTACTATAGAAAAGGCAATCCCTGGCGCAATTAAAATTTGTGACAGTTGAAAATTATTTTTTGAATAATTTACTATAGAAAAGGCAATCCCTGGCGCAATTAAAATTTGTGACAGTTGAAAATTATTTTTTGAATAATTTACTATAGAAAAGGCAATCCCTGGGATATTTAAAATTTGTGACAGTATAAAATTTTTTTTTGAATAATTTACTATAGAAAAGGCAATCCCTGGCGCAATTAAAATTTGCGACAGTATAAAATTAGTTTTTGAAAAATTTACTATAGAAAAGGCAATCCCTGGCGCAATTAAAATTTGCGACAGTATAAAATTAGTTTTTGAAAAATTTACTATATAAAAGGCAATCCCTGGCGTATTTAAAATTTGTGACAGTTGAAAATTATTTTTTGAATAATTTACTATAGAAAAGGCAATCCCTGGGATATTTAAAATTTGCGACAGTATAAAATTAGTTTTTGAAAAATTTACTATATAAAAGGCAATCCCTGGCGCACATAAAATTTGCGACAGTAGAAAATTATTTTTTGAATAATTTACTATAGAAAAGGCAATCCCTGGCGCAATTAAAATTTGTGACAGTTGAAAATTATTTTTTGAATAATTTACTATAGAAAAGGCAATCCCTGGCGCAATTAAAATTTGCGACAGAATAAAATTAGTTTTTGAAAAATTTACTATATAAAAGGCAATCCCTGGCGCAATTAAAATTTGTGACAGTTGAAAATTAGTTTTTGAATAATTTACTATAGAAAAGGCAACCCCTGGCGTAATTAAAATTTGCGACAGTATAAAATTAGTTTTTGAATAATTTACTATAGAAAAGGCAATCCCTGGGATATTTAAAATTTGTGACAGTTGAAAATTATTTTTTGAATAATTTACTATAGAAAAGGCAATCCCTGGGATATTTAAAATTTGCGACAGTATAAAATTAGTTTTTGAAAAATTTACTATATAAAAGGCAATCCCTGGCGCACATAAAATTTGCGACAGTAGAAAATTATTTTTTGAATAATTTACTATAGAAAAGGCAATCCCTGGCGCAATTAAAATTTGTGACAGTTGAAAATTATTTTTTGAATAATTTACTATAGAAAAGGCAATCCCTGGCGCAATTAAAATTTGTGACAGTATAAAATTATTTTTTGAATAATTTACTATAGAAAAGGCAATCCCTGGGATATTTAAAATTTGCGACAGTATAAAATTAGTTTTTGAAAAATTTACTATATAAAATGCAATCCCTGGCGTAATTAAAATTTGCGACAGTTGAAAATTATTTTTTGAATAATTTACTATAGAAAAGGCAATCCCTGGCGCACATAAAATTTGCGACAGTATAAAATTATTTTTTGAATAATTTACTATAGAAAAGGCAATCCCTGGCGCAATTAAAATTTGCGACAGTATAAAATTATTTTTTGAATAATTTACTATAGAAAAGGCAATCCCTGGCGCAATTAAAATTTGTGACAGTAGAAAATTATTTTTTGAATAATTTACTGTAGAAAAGGCAATCCCTGGCGTAATTAAAATTTGCGACAGTATAAAATTATTTTTTGAATAATTTACTATAGAAAAGGCAATCCCTGGCGCACATAAAATTTGCGACAGTATAAAATTATTTTTTGAATAATTTACTATAGAAAAGTCAATCCCTGGCGCACATAAAATTTGCGACAGTATAAAATTATTTTTTGAATAATTTACTGTAGAAAAGGCAATCCCTGGCGTAATTAAAATTTGCGACAGTATAAAATTATTTTTTGAATAATTTACTATAGAAAAGGCAATCCCTGGCGCACATAAAATTTGCGACAGTATAAAATTATTTTTTGAATAATTTACTATAGAAAAGTCAATCCCTGGCGCACATAAAATTTGCGACAGTATAAAATTATTTTTTGAATTATTTACTATAGAAAAGGCAATCCCTGGCGCAATTAAAATTTGCGACAGTATAAAATTATTTTTTGAATAATTTACTATAGAAAAGGCAATCCCTGGCGCAATTAAAATTTGTGACAGTAGAAAATTATTTTTTGAATAATTTACTGTAGAAAAGGCAATCCCTGGCGTAATTAAAATTTGCGACAGTATAAAATTATTTTTTGAATAATTTACTATAGAAAAGGCAATCCCTGGCGCACATAAAATTTGCGACAGTATAAAATTATTTTTTGAATAATTTACTATAGAAAAGTCAATCCCTGGCGCACATAAAATTTGCGACAGTATAAAATTATTTTTTGAATAATTTACTATAGAAAAGGCAATCCCTGGCGCAATTAAAATTTGCGACAGTATAAAATTATTTTTTGAATAATTTACTATATAAAAGGCAATCCCTGGCGTAATTAAAATTTGCGACAGTAGAAAATTATTTTTTGAATAATTTACTGTAGAAAAGGCAATCCCTGGGATATTTAAAATTTGTGACAGTATAAAATTATTTTTTGAATAATTTACTATAGAAAAGGCAATCCCTGGCGCACATAAAATTTGTGACAGTTGAAAATTATTTTTTGAATAATTTACTATAGAAAAGGCAATCCCTGGCGTAATTAAAATTTGCGACAGTATAAAATTATTTTTTGAATAATTTACTATAGAAAAGGCAATCCCTGGCGCACATAAAATTTGCGACAGTATAAAATTATTTTTTGAATAATTTACTATAGAAAAGTCAATCCCTGGCGCACATAAAATTTGCGACAGTATAAAATTATTTTTTGAATAATTTACTATAGAAAAGGCAATCCCTGGCGCAATTAAAATTTGCGACAGTATAAAATTATTTTTTGAATAATTTACTATAGAAAAGGCAATCCCTGGGATATTTAAATTTGCGACAGTATAAAATTATTTTTTGAATAATTTACTATAGAAAAGGCAATCCCTGGCGCACATAAAATTTGTGACAGTTGAAAATTATTTTTTGAATAATTTACTATAGAAAAGGCAATCCCTGGCGCACATAAAATTTGCGACAGTAAAAAATTATTTTTTGAATAATTTACTATAGAAAAGTCAATCCCTGGCGCAATTAAAATTTGCGACAGTATAAAATTATTTTTTGAATAATTTACTATAGAAAAGTCAATCCCTGGCGCACATAAAATTTGCGACAGTATAAAATTATTTTTTGAATAATTTACTATAGAAAAGGCAATCCCTGGCGCAATTAAAATTTGCGACAGTATAAAATTATTTTTTGAATAATTTACTATAGAAAAGGCAATCCCTGGCGCAATTAAAATTTGTGACAGTAGAAAATTATTTTTTGAATAATTTACTGTAGAAAAGGCAATCCCTGGCGTAATTAAAATTTGCGACAGTATAAAATTATTTTTTGAATAATTTACTATAGAAAAGGCAATCCCTGGCGCACATAAAATTTGCGACAGTATAAAATTATTTTTTGAATAATTTACTATAGAAAAGTCAATCCCTGGCGCACATAAAATTTGCGACAGTATAAAATTATTTTTTGAATAATTTACTGTAGAAAAGGCAATCCCTGGCGTAATTAAAATTTGCGACAGTATAAAATTATTTTTTGAATAATTTACTATAGAAAAGGCAATCCCTGGCGCACATAAAATTTGCGACAGTATAAAATTATTTTTTGAATAATTTACTATAGAAAAGTCAATCCCTGGCGCACATAAAATTTGCGACAGTATAAAATTATTTTTTGAATAATTTACTATAGAAAAGGCAATCCCTGGGATATTTAAAATTTGCGACAGTATAAAATTATTTTTTGAATAATTTACTATAGAAAAGGCAATCCCTGGCGCACATAAAATTTGTGACAGTTGAAAATTATTTTTTGAATAATTTACTATAGAAAAGGCAATCCCTGGCGCACATAAAATTTGCGACAGTAAAAAATTATTTTTTGAATAATTTACTATAGAAAAGTCAATCCCTGGCGCAATTAAAATTTGCGACAGTATAAAATTATTTTTTGAATAATTTACTATAGAAAAGTCAATCCCTGGCGCACATAAAATTTGCGACAGTATAAAATTATTTTTTGAATAATTTACTATAGAAAAGGCAATCCCTGGCGCAATTAAAATTTGCGACAGTATAAAATTATTTTTTGAATAATTTACTATATAAAAGGCAATCCCTGGCGTAATTAAAATTTGTGACAGTAGAAAATTATTTTTTGAATAATTTACTGTAGAAAAGGCAATCCCTGGCGCACATAAAATTTGCGACAGTATAAAATTATTTTTTGAATAATTTACTGTAGAAAAGGCAATCCCTGGCGTAATTAAAATTTGCGACAGTATAAAATTATTTTTTGAATAATTTACTATAGAAAAGGCAATCCCTGGCGCACATAAAATTTGCGACAGTATAAAATTATTTTTTGAATAATTTACTATAGAAAAGTCAATCCCTGGCGCACATAAAATTTGCGACAGTATAAAATTATTTTTTGAATAATTTACTATAGAAAAGTCAATCCCTGGCGTAATTAAAATTTGCGACAGTATAAAATTATTTTTTGAATAATTTACTATAGAAAAGGCAATCCCTGGCGCACATAAAATTTGCGACAGTATAAAATTATTTTTTGAATAATTTACTATAGAAAAGTCAATCCCTGGCGCACATAAAATTTGCGACAGTATAAAATTATTTTTTGAATAATTTACTATAGAAAAGTCAATCCCTGGCGCAATTAAAATTTGCGACAGTATAAAATTAGTTTTTGAAAAATTTACTATATAAAAGGCAATCCCTGGCGTAATTAAAATTTGCGACAGTATAAAATTATTTTTTGAAAAATTTACTATAGAAAAGGCAATCCCTGGCGCAATTAAAATTTGTGACAGTATAAAATTATTTTTTGAATAATTTACTATAGAAAAGGCAATCCCTGGGATATTTAAAATTTGCGACAGTATAAAATTAGTTTTTGAATAATTTACTATAGAAAAGGCAATCCCTGGGATATTTAAAATTTGCGACAGTATAAAATTAGTTTTTGAAAAATTTACTATATAAAAGGCAATCCCTGGCGTAATTAAAATTTGCGACAGTATAAAATTATTTTTTGAATAATTTACTATAGAAAAGGCAATCCCTGGGATATTTAAAATTTGCGACAGTAGAAAATTATTTTTTGAATAATTTACTATAGAAAAGGCAATCCCTGGGATATTTAAAATTTGTGACAGTATAAAATTAGTTTTTGAATAATTTACTATAGAAAAGGCAATCCCTGGCGCAATTAAAATTTGTGACAGTAGAAAATTATTTTTTGAATAATTTACTGTAGAAAAGGCAATCCCTGGCGTAATTAAAATTTGCGACAGTATAAAATTATTTTTTGAATAATTTACTATAGAAAAGGCAATCCCTGGCGTAATTAAAATTTGCGACAGTATAAAATTAGTTTTTGAATAATTTACTATAGAAAAGTCAATCCCTGGCGTATTTAAAATTTGCGACAGTATAAAATTATTTTTTGAATAATTTACTATAGAAAAGTCAATCCCTGGCGCAATTAAAATTTGCGACAGTAGAAAATTATTTTTTGAATAATTTACTATATAAAAGGCAATCCCTGGCGTAATTAAAATTTGCGACAGTAGAAAATTATTTTTTGAATAATTTACTATAGAAAAGGCAATCCCTGGCGTAATTAAAATTTGCGACAGTAGAAAATTATTTTTTGAATAATTTACTATAGAAAAGGCAATCCCTGGGATATTTAAAATTTGCGACAGTATAAAATTATTTTTTGAATAATTTACTATAGAAAAGGCAATCCCTGGGATATTTAAAATTTGCGACAGTATAAAATTATTTTTTGAATAATTTACTATAGAAAAGGCAATCCCTGGCGCACATAAAATTTGCGACAGTAGAAAATTATTTTTTGAATAATTTACTATAGAAAAGGCAATCCCTGGGATATTTAAAATTTGCGACAGTAGAAAATTATTTTTTGAATAATTTACTATAGAAAAGGCAATCCCTGGGATATTTAAAATTTGTGACAGTATAAAATTAGTTTTTGAATAATTTACTATAGAAAAGGCAATCCCTGGCGCAATTAAAATTTGTGACAGTAGAAAATTATTTTTTGAATAATTTACTGTAGAAAAGGCAATCCCTGGCGTAATTAAAATTTGCGACAGTATAAAATTATTTTTTGAATAATTTACTATAGAAAAGGCAATCCCTGGCGCACATAAAATTTGCGACAGTATAAAATTATGTTTTGAATAATTTACTATAGAAAAGTCAATCCCTGGCGCACATAAAATTTGCGACAGTATAAAATTATTTTTTGAATAATTTACTGTAGAAAAGGCAATCCCTGGCGTAATTAAAATTTGCGACAGTATAAAATTATTTTTTGAATAATTTACTATAGAAAAGGCAATCCCTGGCGTAATTAAAATTTGTGACAGTTGAAAATTATTTTTTGAATAATTTACTATATAAAAGGCAATCCCTGGCGTAATTAAAATTTGCGACAGTAGAAAATTATTTTTTGAATAATTTACTATAGAAAAGGCAATCCCTGGCGCACATAAAATTTGCGACAGTATAAAATTAGTTTTTGAAAAATTTACTATATAAAAGGCAATCCCTGGCGCAATTAAAATTTGTGACAGTTGAAAATTATTTTTTGAATAATTTACTATAGAAAAGGCAATCCCTGGGATATTTAAAATTTGTGACAGTTGAAAATTATTTTTTGAATAATTTACTATAGAAAAGGCAATCCCTGGCGTAATTAAAATTTGCGACAGTAGAAAATTATTTTTTGAATAATTTACTATAGAAAAGGCAATCCCTGGCGCACATAAAATTTGCGACAGTATAAAATTAGTTTTTGAAAAATTTACTATATAAAAGGCAATCCCTGGCGCAATTAAAATTTGTGACAGTAGAAAATTATTTTTTGAATAATTTACTGTAGAAAAGGCAATCCCTGGCGTAATTAAAATTTGCGACAGTAAAAAATTATTTTTTGAATAATTTACTATAGAAAAGGCAATCCCTGGCGTAATTAAAATTTGTGACAGTTGAAAATTATTTTTTGAATAATTTACTATAGAAAAGGCAATCCCTGGCGCACATAAAATTTGCGACAGTTGAAAATTATTTTTTGAATAATTTACTATAGAAAAGGCAATCCCTGGGATATTTAAAATTTGCGACAGTTGAAAATTATTTTTTGAATAATTTACTATAGAAAAGGCAATCCCTGGCGCACATAAAATTTGTGACAGTTGAAAATTATTTTTTGAATAATTTACTATAGAAAAGGCAATCCCTGGCGCAATTAAAATTTGTGACAGTATAAAATTATTTTTTGAATAATTTACTGTAGAAAAGGCAATCCCTGGGATATTTAAAATTTGCGACAGTATAAAATTATTTTTTGAATAATTTACTATAGAAAAGGCAATCCCTGGCGCAATTAAAATTTGCGACAGTATAAAATTATTTTTTGAATAATTTACTATAGAAAAGTCAATCCCTGGCGCAATTAAAATTTGTGACAGTTGAAAATTATTTTTTGAATAATTTACTATAGAAAAGGCAATCCCTGGCGCAATTAAAATTTGCGACAGTATAAAATTAGTTTTTGAATAATTTACTATATAAAAGGCAATCCCTGGCGTAATTAAAATTTGCGACAGTATAAAATTATTTTTTGAATAATTTACTATAGAAAAGGCAATCCCTGGCGCAATTAAAATTTGTGACAGTATAAAATTAGTTTTTGAATAATTTACTATAGAAAAGGCAATCCCTGGCGCACATAAAATTTGCGACAGTATAAAATTAGTTTTTGAATAATTTACTATAGAAAAGGCAATCCCTGGCGCAATTAAAATTTGTGACAGTTGAAAATTATTTTTTGAATAATTTACTATAGAAGAGGCAATCCCTGGCGCACATAAAATTTGCGACAGTATAAAATTATTTTTTGAAAAATTTACTATATAAAAGGCAATCCCTGGCGTAATTAAAATTTGCGACAGTATAAAATTATTTTTTGAATAATTTACTGTAGAAAAGGCAATCCCTGGGATATTTAAAATTTGCGACAGTATAAAATTATTTTTTGAATAATTTACTATAGAAAAGGCAATCCCTGGCGCAATTAAAATTTGCGACAGTATAAAATTATTTTTTGAATAATTTACTATAGAAAAGTCAATCCCTGGCGCAATTAAAATTTGTGACAGTTGAAAATTATTTTTTGAATAATTTACTATAGAAAAGGCAATCCCTGGCGTAATTAAAATTTGCGACAGTATAAAATTATTTTTTGAATAATTTACTATAGAAAAGGCAATCCCTGGCGCACATAAAATTTGCGACAGTAAAAAATTATTTTTTGAATAATTTACTATAGAAAAGGCAATCCCTGGCGTAATTAAAATTTGCGACAGTATAAAATTATTTTTTGAATAATTTACTATAGAAAAGGCAATCCCTGGCGCAATTAAAATTTGTGACAGTATAAAATTATTTTTTGAATAATTTACTGTAGAAAAGGCAATCCCTGGGATATTTAAAATTTGCGACAGTATAAAATTATTTTTTGAATAATTTACTATAGAAAAGGCAATCCCTGGCGCACATAAAATTTGCGACAGTAAAAAATTATTTTTTGAATAATTTACTATAGAAAAGGCAATCCCTGGCGTAATTAAAATTTGCGACAGTATAAAATTATTTTTTGAATAATTTACTGTAGAAAAGGCAATCCCTGGGATATTTAAAATTTGCGACAGTATAAAATTATTTTTTGAATAATTTACTATAGAAAAGTCAATCCCTGGCGCAATTAAAATTTGCGACAGTAAAAAATTATTTTTTGAATAATTTACTATAGAAAAGGCAATCCCTGGCGTAATTAAAATTTGCGACAGTATAAAATTATTTTTTGAATAATTTACTGTAGAAAAGGCAATCCCTGGCGCAATTAAAATTTGTGACAGTATAAAATTATTTTTTGAATAATTTACTGTAGAAAAGGCAATCCCTGGGATATTTAAAATTTGCGACAGTATAAAATTATTTTTTGAATAATTTACTATAGAAAAGGCAATCCCTGGCGTAATTAAAATTTGCGACAGTAGAAAATTATTTTTTGAATAATTTACTATATAAAAGGCAATCCCTGGCGTAATTAAAATTTGCGACATTAGAAAATTATTTTTTGAATAATTTACTGTAGAAAAGGCAATCCCTGGCGCAATTAAAATTTGTGACAGTATAAAATTATTTTTTGAATAATTTACTATAGAAAAGGCAATCTCTGGCGCAATTAAAATTTGTGACAGTATAAAATTATTTTTTGAATAATTTACTGTAGAAAAGGCAATCCCTGGCGCACATAAAATTTGCGACAGTATAAAATTATTTTTTGAAAAATTTACTATATAAAAGGCAATCCCTGGCGTAATTAAAATTTGCGACAGTATAAAATTATTTTTTGAATAATTTACTGTAGAAAAGTCAATCCCTGGCGTAATTAAAATTTGCGACAGTAGAAAATTATTTTTTGAATAATTTACTGTAGAAAAGGCAATCCCTGGGATATTTAAAATTTGTGACAGTATAAAATTATTTTTTGAATAATTTACTGTAGAAAAGGCAATCCCTGGGATATTTAAAATTTGCGACAGTATAAAATTATTTTTTGAATAATTTACTATAGAAAAGGCAATCCCTGGCGCAATTAAAATTTGTGACAGTATAAAATTATTTTTTGAATAATTTACTATATAAAAGGCAATCCCTGGCGTAATTAAAATTTGCGACAGTATAAAATTATTTTTTGAATAATTTACTGTAGAAAAGGCAATCCCTGGGATATTTAAAATTTGCGACAGTATAAAATTATTTTTTGAATAATTTACTATAGAAAAGGCAATCCCTGGCGCAATTAAAATTTGTGACAGTATAAAATTATTTTTTGAATAATTTACTATATAAAAGGCAATCCCTGGCGTAATTAAAATTTGCGACAGTATAAAATTATTTTTTGAATAATTTACTATAGAAAAGGCAATCCCTGGCGCAATTAAAATTTGTGACAGTATAAAATTAGTTTTTGAATAATTTACTATAGAAAAGGCAATCCCTGGCGCACATAAAATTTGCGACAGTATAAAATTATTTTTTGAAAAATTTACTATATAAAAGGCAATCCCTGGCGTAATTAAAATTTGCGACAGTATAAAATTATTTTTTGAATAATTTACTGTAGAAAAGGCAATCCCTGGGATATTTAAAATTTGCGACAGTATAAAATTATTTTTTGAATAATTTACTATAGAAAAGGCAATCCCTGGGATATTTAAAATTTGTGACAGTTGAAAATTATTTTTTGAATAATTTACTATAGAAAAGGCAATCCCTGGCGCACATAAAATTTGCGACAGTATAAAATTATTTTTTGAAAAATTTACTATATAAAAGGCAATCCCTGGCGTAATTAAAATTTGCGACAGTATAAAATTATTTTTTGAATAATTTACTGTAGAAAAGGCAATCCCTGGGATATTTAAAATTTGCGACAGTATAAAATTTTTTTTTGAATAATTTACTATAGAAAAGGCAATCCCTGGCGCAATTAAAATTTGCGACAGTATAAAATTATTTTTTGAATAATTTACTATAGAAAAGTCAATCCCTGGCGCAATTAAAATTTGTGACAGTTGAAAATTATTTTTTGAATAATTTACTATAGAAAAGGCAATCCCTGGGATATTTAAAATTTGCGACAGTATAAAATTATTTTTTGAATAATTTACTATAGAAAAGGCAATCCCTGGCGCACATAAAATTTGCGACAGTAGAAAATTATTTTTTGAATAATTTACTATAGAAAAGGCAATCCCTGGCGTAATTAAAATTTGTGACAGTTGAAAATTATTTTTTGAATAATTTACTATAGAAAAGGCAATCCCTGGCGTAATTAAAATTTGCGACAGTAGAAAATTATTTTTTGAATAATTTACTATAGAAAAGGCAATCCCTGGCGCAATTAAAATTTGCGACAGTATAAAATTATTTTTTGAATAATTTACTATAGAAAAGTCAATCCCTGGCGCAATTAAAATTTGTGACAGTAGAAAAATAGTTTTTGAATAATTTACTATAGAAAAGGCAATCCCTGGCGTAATTAAAATTTGTGACAGTTGAAAATTATTTTTTGAATAATTTACTATAGAAAAGGCAATCCCTGGCGTAATTAAAATTTGCGACAGTAGAAAATTATTTTTTGAATAATTTACTATAGAAAAGGCAATCCCTGGCGCAATTAAAATTTGCGACAGTATAAAATTATTTTTTGAATAGTTTACTATAGAAAAGTCAATCCCTGGCGCAATTAAAATTTGTGACAGTAGAAAATTAGTTTTTGAATAATTTACTATAGAAAAGGCAATCCCTGGCGCACATAAAATTTGTGACAGTTGAAAATTATTTTTTGAATAATTTACTATAGAAAAGGCAATCCCTGGCGCACATAAAATTTGCGACAGTAAAAAATTATTTTTTGAATAATTTACTATAGAAAAGGCAATCCCTGGCGTAATTAAAATTTGCGACAGTAAAAAATTATTTTTTGAATAATTTACTATAGAAAAGGCAATCCCTGGCGTAATTAAAATTTGTGACAGTTGAAAATTATTTTTTGAATAATTTACTATAGAAAAGGCAATCCCTGGCGTAATTAAAATTTGCGACAGTAGAAAATTATTTTTTGAATAATTTACTATAGAAAAGGCAATCCCTGGCGTAATTAAAATTTGCGACAGTAAAAAATTATTTTTTGAATAATTTACTATAGAAAAGGCAATCCCTGGCGCAATTAAAATTTGCGACAGTATAAAATTAGTTTTTGAATAATTTACTATAGAAAAGGCAATCCCTGGCGCACATAAAATTTGCGACAGTAAAAAATTATTTTTTGAATAATTTACTGTAGAAAAGGCAATCCCTGGCGTAATTAAAATTTGCGACAGTAGAAAATTATTTTTTGAATAATTTACTGTAGAAAAGGCAATCCCTGGGATATTTAAAATTTGCGACAGTATAAAATTATTTTTTGAATAATTTACTGTAGAAAAGGCAATCCCTGGCGCAATTAAAATTTGTGACAGTTGAAAATTATTTTTTGAATAATTTACTATAGAAAAGTCAATCCCTGGCGCAATTAAAATTTGTGACAGTAGAAAATTAGTTTTTGAATAATTTACTATAGAAAAGGCAATCCCTGGCGCAATTAAAATTTGTGACAGTTGAAAATTATTTTTTGAATAATTTACTATAGAAAAGGCAATCCCTGGCGCACATAAAATTTGCGACAGTATAAAATTAGTTTTTGAATAATTTACTATAGAAAAGGCAATCCCTGGCGCACATAAAATTTGCGACAGTAAAAAATTATTTTTTGAATAATTTACTGTAGAAAAGGCAATCCCTGGCGTAATTAAAATTTGCGACAGTAGAAAATTATTTTTTGAATAATTTACTGTAGAAAAGGCAATCCCTGGGATATTTAAAATTTGCGACAGTATAAAATTATTTTTTGAATAATTTACTGTAGAAAAGGCAATCCCTGGCGCAATTAAAATTTGTGACAGTTGAAAATTATTTTTTGAATAATTTACTATAGAAAAGGCAATCCCTGGCGCACATAAAATTTGCGACAGTAGAAAATTAGTTTTTGAATAATTTACTATAGAAAAGTCAATCCCTGGCGCAATTAAAATTTGTGACAGTAGAAAATTAGTTTTTGAATAATTTACTATAGAAAAGGCAATCCCTGGCGCAATTAAAATTTGCGACAGTAGAAAATTATTTTTTGAATAATTTACTATAGAAAAGGCAATCCCTGGGATATTTAAAATTTGCGACAGTAGAAAATTATTTTTTGAATAATTTACTATAGAAAAGGCAATCCCTGGCGAACATAAAATTTGCGACAGTATAAAATTAGTTTTTGAATAATTTACTATAGAAAAGGAAATCCCTGGGATATTTAAAATTTGTGACAGTTGAAAATTATTTTTTGAATAATTTACTATAGAAAAGGCAATCCCTGGGATATTTAAAATTTGTGACAGTATAAAATTATTTTTTGAATAATTTACTATAGAAAAGGCAATCCCTGGCGCAATTAAAATTTGTGACAGTTGAAAATTATTTTTTGAATAATTTACTATAGAAAAGGCAATCCCTGGCGCAATTAAAATTTGCGACAGTAGAAAATTAGTTTTAGAATAATTTACTATAGAAAAGGCAATCCCTGGCGTAATTAAAATTTGCGACAGTAGAAAATTATTTTTTGAAAAATTTACTATAGAAAAGGCAATCCCTGGCGCACATAAAATTTGCGACAGTATAAAATTATTTTTTGAAAAATTTACTATAGAAAAGGCAATCCCTGGGATATTTAAAATTTGTGACAGTATAAAATTATTTTTTGAATAATTTACTATAGAAAAGTCAATCCCTGGCGCACATAAAATTTGCGACAGTATAAAATTAGTTTTTGAATAATTTACTATAGAAAAGGCAATCCCTGGCGCAATTAAAATTTGCGACAGTATAAAATTATTTTTTGAATAATTTACTATAGAAAAGGCAATCCCTGGCGCAATTAAAATTTGCGACAGTATAAAATTATTTTTTGAATAATTTACTATAGAAAAGGCAATCCCTGGCGCAATTAAAATTTGTGACAGTTGAAAATTATTTTTTGAATAATTTACTATAGAAAAGGCAATCCCTGGCGCACATAAAATTTGCGACAGTATAAAATTAGTTTTTGAATAATTTACTATAGAAAAGGCAATCCCTGGCGCACATAAAATTTGCGACAGTATAAAATTAGTTTTTGAATAATTTACTATAGAAAAGGCAATCCCTGGGATATTTAAAATTTGTGACAGTTGAAAATTATTTTTTGAATAATTTACTATAGAAAAGGCAATCCCTGGGATATTTAAAATTTGTGACAGTATAAAATTATTTTTTGAATAATTTACTATAGAAAAGGCAATCCCTGGCGCAATTAAAATTTGTGACAGTTGAAAATTATTTTTTGAATAATTTACTATAGAAAAGGCAATCCCTGGCGCAATTAAAATTTGCGACAGTAGAAAATTAGTTTTTGAATAATTTACTATAGAAAAGGCAATCCCTGGCGTAATTAAAATTTGCGACAGTAGAAAATTATTTTTTGAAAAATTTACTATAGAAAAGGCAATCCCTGGCGCACATAAAATTTGCGACAGTAGAAAATTATTTTTTGAATAATTTACTATAGAAAAGGCAATCCCTGGCGCAATTAAAATTTGTGACAGTATAAAATTATTTTTTGAATAATTTACTATAGAAAAGTCAATCCCTGGCGCACATAAAATTTGCGAC
>CAWVNZ010001871.1:0-34000 GCA_963930735.1 Dioctria linearis | reverse complement strand
TTAAAATTATTTAGTAATTCTTTTTAAAAAGCTGGGCACTCCTATAAATTCATAAGGTATTCCATCTATATCTGGTGCTTTGTTGTCTTTGGTTAGGATAAAATTAAGTTCATTTAAGTTAAATTCACTATCTAAAAAAACTGTCATTAATTAATGCAAAAGCATGAGTATGGGCTTTTACTCGAGTTTGGCATTCAGTAATGTTTCAAAGTGGTTTTCGAAAGCAGTGATTTGAATGTTAGGGCCGATTATAAATTTCTTAGCACATATTTCTTTTGCTAAACCCCACCCCAAGTCTTGGAATTTTTTACATGGAATCAATTTCACCTTAAGGTTCTTGTAATAAGACTTCTCTGCATATTGGCTTCACGTTATACTGTTTTGCTAATGCAGACCTAGTTCTCCGGTACACATGAGCCATCTAAAGGAAACTACTCTCGCTTGTAGACAATCATTGTCAAATCATTTTTGTCTGATTGTAGTTCTAGTTGTATCATTTACAACAGCTGCGTTTCTAACAATAGTTACTAAGTCATTGATTGTATCAGAATTAATATTCGAGCCCATATTATTGCACATATCGATTACATTGTTTTTGTAAGTATCAACATTTTGTAGTCCAGAATTTAATTCAGGGAGCAGACTCTATGGCTTTTTTAGGGTATCTACATTTGGACAACATATATCAGGGAGGGTTACTTCTAGCATAACGGGTAAATCATCCGAGTACACTTGTGGAACGACATAAGCACTTCTAACACAACGGACATAAATTATACGATATTGCTATTAAATCATTCACAGAAGATCCGTTTCTTCCAATATACGTATATTCACCACTGTAGTAACCCTCAGTGCGATCGTTCAGTATTGCTAGACCAAAGTCGTTACAGAATTCAAGGAACTTTTTACCCCTAGAATTGACAATTTCATTTTTGGAAACAGAAATAAACTTCCACAAATTTTATAAGTAAAAAACAGAATAAAACGTGTATTTACTGCAGTTGAAAAACAGAATTAAACTTCCATGCAAAGGGAAGCAGAATTAAACTTATACCGATTTTGTTATTACGCACATAATTAAGCCTCTGTATAGAAGGATCTGTAGCCAGAATTAAACTGGTAAAGAAACAGGATTAGAGTTTTATCAATATGATGGTAAAACCTCGGATTAGACTATGGGAGGAGGCGGTTTCAGATTAAACTCTGACCTAAGAATGGTGATTTCTACTGCAGCTTGTCGCTCTTTTATACACACGCCGTAGCCTGAGCTGTTCTCTTTTTATACCCTAGATGAAATCTATAGGGTATACTAAGTTTGTCATTCCGTTTGTAACACCTCGAAATAATGATGGTAGAGCAAAATGGATGGCCACCCACGCATAATATTAAAAGTTATTTTGATTTTTGCATGTCCGTCCGTCCGTCTTGCGCACGATAACTCGAGAGCGCGTACACTTACAGAGCTGAAATTTTGTGCACGGACTTTAAAAAAAAAAAAGTAAAATTAACTTTGAAAATGAGACAAATCGGGCAACTCCTTCATGGGGTTGCCATACAAAACTTTCGTTTTCCACTATATATTTGGACACTGCCTGAGAACGCATCGATATAGAGAGTTGAACATGGTACATGGTGTTTTCATTGTACCAGTAAATAAAATTTTAAAAATCGACTAAATCGGGCAACTCCTTCTTGGTGCTGCCATATAAAAATATAGGTTTCTTACGTATACTGTGCAATCGATCAGTCCAAGACATTTTTATTGTACTAACACCTTTTTCAGAATACAAAATCCTATAAAATTGTTATAATCATTTTTCTGTCCGACAAACCGTTCTAGAAATATAACCGAAAAACCACTGCAAAAATCAAACTTGCACAGAAGGGTGACAATACGAAATTTCATACGGGTAGGGTGGCTTTTTTACTTGTTAACATGTAGTTTCACCCTGGAAATGTTTGCTTTACTTTTCCTTCTTTGATTTTGTAAGCAAACATATGGCTGGAGCCGTGAAAATATCATGTTCTTGAGATGAAGAAAAGTAAACATATGGATGTACGTACGTTTTTGGTGAGTTTGCTATTAAGTCTCGAAGCAATTATATTTTTGTATATTTAAGGTGATAAATATAGTTGGAAAGATATTGGGACATCATTGGAGCAGAAGGAGGAGTTTTTTGGGCATCAGATAAGTGTTTTTTAACACATAAGAGCACACGTTAGAAATAGAAATTTGCTGGTATTTACGTTCAAAAAACTTGAAGCAAATTTCTTTGAAAATTTGAACGTCTAACTACAGCTTACCGAACGCAGGTGTTTGTTTACAACAAATTCGCGCGAAGCGATTTGTCAAGTGTGTACAGTAGTAAAACAAGCGAATACCTGTGGTTTTATTTGTTTGTGTAAATATTTGTATTGCACATGCGGTTGGGGATTTGCTAGCTAATTTAAACGAATATTGTATGTGTGTACGTGTCCTCAAACAGATCTTTTTGCATGCGGCGGCGTACCGTGGATCGGCCGAACGGAACCCCTCCCCCAACCCTAGAGGGTCAGTTTGTTTTAACTCGCACCACTTTTACAGATAATTATACCCTAGATGAAATCTGTAGGGTATACTAAGTTTGTCATTCTGTTTGTAACGCACAGAAATAATGATGATAGAGCAAAATGGATTGGATACCCACACATAATTGTGAAAGTTATTTTGATTCTGTCTGTGCGCATAATAACTCACGAACGCACGCGTATACCTACACGGACTTTAAGAAAAAAAGAAAAATTAAGTTCGAAAATGAGACAAATCGGGCAACTCCTTCGTGGGGTTGCCATACAAAAATTTTGTTTTCCGCTACATATTTAGGCACTTCCTGAGAATGCGTCGACATAGAGAGCTGAAATTTGGCACATGGTGTTTTTATAGTTATAGCATAGTAATTTCAAAAATGGACTAAATCGGGCAACCCCATCTTGATGTTGCCATATAAAAATTTAGAATATTTACGTGTACTGTGAAAACGATCAGTCCTGGACGGTTTTAATGTATCGAAAAGTACTTCAGAATGCGAAATCCTATGAAATTGGTTATAATCGTTTTTACTGTCCAACGAGTCGTTTTAGAAATATATGGGAAAACCATTTACAAATCATACTTGCACAGAGAGTGACAATACAAAATTACATACGGGCGTTCATCTATGGTATCATTAGAAATGGTCTTTTTTACTTGTTACTTACGTTACGTTTCATGAAATTTTCCAAGAACAAAGAATTTATTATGAGGAATGCATTTTCATAATTGTTGCCTCCCTGATTCCGTTAAGATCTCAAGGTTAGGTTTTGATATATTCTATTGGATAGTATAAGACAGCAAAATAAAAGAATAAAATTAAAAGTACGTCTTGCAGGATAAGCAAGGATAACTCACGTTATCATTAACTTTTATATCCCTTTTCGCATATAATTTTAAGATGGCATTTCCTTAGATAGCTTGATATCCTAACGCTCAAAAGACCCATATTTCTTTATTCCTTCATAAATAGCAAAGTTTTGTATGAGTTTTTAAGAAAAGATCAGGACAGCATTTTGCAGAAATTTTGAAATGCTATAACTTGCGAAATACGCAATGTATAAAGAAAAGTTTTAATTTGTACTTTTCACAAATCCTCCAATTATGTAAATTTAAAAAAAAAAAAATTTGTAATGGTCATTTTACACATATCGCTCATTTGTTATGAAATGACCCATATACCTCAAGCGATGTTGCGGCACTGCTTGTCTATGTTGCATGCAATGACGTCCATATTGCGTCCACTTTCTGTCCCAGAATCTTACGGCACCTCGTCGGTACCGTAATTTAAGTCTCTGACAAAAGGAATCTGTATATATGTAGAATAGTAATAAAATAATTTCAAATGTATTTGGATAGATGTATGGGTATTGATTTATCGCATGCCGCTTTGTCACCGCAGCCGAATTTCACGTCTAGAACACTGCTGTGTGCATCAGGCCTTCGGTTTCTTTTTAAAATTTTGTAGAAAACAGCACAAATTGGTTGGATTTTAATAAGTAAATAAATGTGTTTCATTATTTATGAAATTAGGATTAATCTATTGAAGATGAAGAAAACAGTGGCTTTATGCCGAGATTTTAGTAAATAAAACCTGAACGTGAGATATTAAAAGAGATATTAAAAAAGGAGTGCTCAAATGGGCTTAGGATGTGACTTTAGAGCCTTATTTTTCCAATCCCCTTTTGAGCTTTCGATACATATCCCCCCTCCCCTAAGACAATGCCTGACGCGCTACTGTTTGCATTTGCATGTTTTCCATTGAAGCTGGAAAATTGCAGGACATGTGCTAGAAGAGTAGTAAGTAAGTTATCAAATGTCTGCCGCCGTCTTTTCGATGTCCAATAACTCCACTTTTTATGCACACGATTAAATCTATAGGGAAGTTACTATGTTCGTCATACCGTTTGTAATGATTGAAAAATGAAATGAATACCTTCACATAAAATTGAAAGTTATTTTGATTTTTGCATATCCGTTTGTCCGTTCGGCCTCTCCACTTGTCCGTCTGTTCTTCTGTCCGTCTGTGCATCAGTCCGTCTGCCCGTCCGTTTACCCAGCTGTCTGTCCTCACGATATCTCGAGAATGCGTGTACTTAGAGAGCTGAAATTATGCACAGCACGTGGCCTTTAAAAGTATGTTAAATTTGAATATGGGACAAATCGGGTATCTCATTTCATTTGTCTTTCACTAATATTTTGACACTGCCTGAGAGCCCGTCGACATGAAAAGAAGAAATTTTGTGTAAATGAACTAAATCGGGTTGTCTGGTGGTATTGCAATATAGAAATTTATGTTGTTTACGTATACTGTGAAAAGAATCAGTTCTAGACGTTTTTATTGCACTAAAAAATAATTCAGGATATAAATTCCTATATAAATGGTTATAATAGTTTTTATTTTTACTGTTCGATGAACCGTTCCACAAATAGGTGCGAAAAAATCCATTTTATCAAATAAACTGGCATAGAGGTGGAAAGCTGGTGTATCTATTCAAAATTATGCATATATGGGCATACATTTGAAATATCGTGAGATCTGGTTTTATACCAATTTTACCTTCCCTTGTTTCTCTTATTTGGTTTTTTTTTTAATTAAATCGTTTACCGTAGTCAAATGAAATAGGAAAACTCGCTGTCGAATGTCATGAATTTTCAATTTGCACAAACATAATTGCGCCAAGCACGACGGTAATTTTTTCCAAACCTTGTAAATACCGAAATAATGGTTACATTATAATTGAATAGTAATCAGTAACATTGGAATTAATTATTAAATTATTGTCCGTCATTGTAATAATTAAGCAAAAATGGATACCAGTAACCTCTTAACGAAACCAAACAGCAGGCACTCATACAACAAACACCTTCGTTTTTCGTTCTCTGTTTCATAGTCGTATACACTGCGCTTTGCGTAAAATTTCCGTACTGAATAAAGGTAACGATCCAATAATTGCCCTGCGATGCTGATTTAATAACATGTTGGACGCGATAACAGCTGTGTTGACAACGGTTGACAGTTGTGCTCACATTTAATTATGAAGAATTTGGGTTTTGTTTCGTGTTTTTATAACAAATATATTTTACATAATAAAAGTGTGAAATGGATAGTTTTGCAGTTATTGTTTATTTGGCAATTATTTTTCTGAACCTCGGTTTTGGGTTAGAAACTTATATTTAGATAGAAATATTTTAGGATATTTTCCAACCAAATTTTTGAAAAACCTAGAGAAGGTGATACAAAAAAAATTTAAAGCTGCAAATAGAATGGATAAAGAAACATTTGATGTGTTGTGTAACCTTTTAAAATTAAAATTAACGAAAACATCCATATGAACACTCATTTCTCTCAATAAAATCGAGCACGTGCTAGTGCAGGGAGAAGCCTAAAATGGTAGAACAAGTTAGGTTAATTTTCCAGTATAGGATTAAGTTTTAATTAAGGTCTAATATCTTTTTTTAAATAATTTTTAACTACTTATTGAAATTAAAAAGCGATTACTTAGGTACAACCTTGTCAAGATGATGTGCACCAAGGTAGGTCGCAATGCACAACCTGAATCACTTAAAAAAAAAAAAAAAATTTGCCATCTTAATATTTGTTCTGGTTTACTGAAATCGATGATTCTGCTTGCCTATCCTGACCTTGCTCTTTATACTACGTAAATCACCTGTAAACTAATGAAAGGCACAATTTAACTTCACCACGGTCGCAAATGAAATTTTCGCTGAACTTAATTTTCGGGAGGATTCTAATTATATACCTGGACTATCCACAGCCCAAAGCATAATCTAACATCAGGTTTACTATTATTAACTAATTCAGATGGCATAAAAGCAAATGTCAAACTAAAACTTTATCGACAAAATTTTAACTTTGCTTGGCCATGAAAAAGTTTTCCGGCATTATCAAGTGATTTTATGAAGACTACGGGTTGAATTTATTAGCAAATTAAAATTATTAAAAAAAAAAAATTATCAAAATATTAACCGATTCCAACCAATTGTCCTGATTGAGATGTCCCTGGAAATAGTTGCTGGAAATTTACAAATTGGGGTTTTTGCTTATATGAAAATCCGCTACTTGGTTGGTGAAACGAAGTTTGGTACAGTAAACGCCACAACGACTTAGACAGGAAGTTTTTTCTTAAATGAAAAAAAAAGGAAGAAAAAAATGAAAAGATAACTTTAGGACGAAAGTACAAAACCAAAGTTTAAAGAAAAGCAGCTTACAAAAAAAAGGAGGATGTGAAGTCAAGATACAAATCTCGAAAAATCGCGATTAGTGGTGAATAAAATCAGTTCAGCGGGGAAGAGGAGTTAGGCGCAAACATTTCGAGAATTGATTTTTCCAAGATAAGTAAACTTTCTTTGTCCTTTTAGTGGCTATTGGACTTTAAATAAATTAAATTAAATTTGTGAAGTAACGAACTTAGCATACTTAGTATAGAAATTCTTGTTGTTGTGCGTGTACAATGTGTGAAACTAGAGTAGAAGCATAGTTAACAAGCAATAAACTTATAAAGTTGTAGAAAACCGTCCATTGCTTTATTTTCTGGCAACATAAAGTTTAGGGGTTTCTCAAACCAAACGTAGCGTCCAAAATTAAATTAACCAACCTGTTCGTCGAATCTGAAACAAAAGGAAAAATTAGATTAAAAGCTAAAAGAAAAAAATCTTACCAGCATTTGGAGATTGCTCAGATGCAAGGTTCCCATGATGACCTAAAATAAACAAAAAATGAATTAAAAGACGGAAAAAGGTTGAATTAAATTAAATAAAAGGTTTAAATACATATGAACGAATATTATTTCATACATAAAACATACAAAAAAACAATATAAAATTATGATAAATTTCATGTTTTATCATACGAAACATTGAAATAACATTAACTACCCATGCAAGGGCACACAATAAATTGCTTTTCAATAAATTTGTGGATATCTGAGATGAGAATTTTGCAAAATAAACTCACCTTAACAAGTATAACAGGTATACACGGTATTAGAAAAGGTGAGGATTTTTATCTAAATTACACATAAAAGCAATAAAAATGAAATACTGACCTGTGCACTGAGGAATAATTTCCATGATGAATGCTGATAAATAACACAAAGTATACAAATTATCACACAAATTGCGAACACGAATCGAATGGTCGCATTCATTTCACGATTAGTTTGACGGCTCGCAGGTACTGACATATATAAGATAGACTGCCTGATTTTCTATTTCGTATGGGTTCCAATATTGTTGGCAGGGGTATGACATCTATCTTAATTTTAAGTTTTATTTTCGCTTTAATATTCATACTAAAAGTTCAACAACATTACAGATGCGTTCGAAATTATTTCTATTCTTGAAAGGTTGACTCCTACAACATCAAAACAATTTTTAAAGTTGATTTTTAAAGAAATAAAATTAATCAATTTTTATCTGCTTGTCCCTAAAAGTAGGTAAGAAGAACAGAGAAAGGATTACAAATATTGTATTGCCATCTTTTTCTATTCCATATATCCATTTGGAAAACTACTGAATTATGGTGGATTTTGTACAGAACTTATTAGTTTAAGTTCAGCGGATTAAAATAATTAAACCGAAATGAGACAACTACGGAAAAATGATCCCATAATAATGTCAAATAAGGTAAGCAATTTCAGTAGTGTCAGCAGTCCATTTCATATACAGGGTGTTTCCCACTAGGAGGTCAGTAGAGCGGGAGATGATAGTACTCACTTAGACGAACCAAAAATTGTATTGCAGGGGGGCATATCAACCGTTTATGAATTACAGGGTGATTAAGAAAAAAAGCCGGTTTTTCCACAAAACACCTAGTATCTTATACACTGCATGGTGTACGGTCAACACTTAAGAGCTCATTGTATGCATAACTTCATGGTCTTTCCAACGACTGCTCAACCATATCCACTCCACTCTCCAATCATGAATTATGGTTGTCTAAACTAAAAATTTCGGATTTTCTTACCTTTTTTTTTAATTTAACCTCTATTATTTTTGCAAAAAGGTCATTAACATAGCTTTATTTTATAAAAATTGTAAGCTGCAGACTCACCTCTTTAATATTACCCTATTACAGCCAATGTCCTATCTGAAGCCCTTTAAGAGTTATTAACTCGTTTTTTACTTATTTGATTGAACTTAAATTTACATTTTTTTTAAAAAGCCCTTTACAGTGAAAAACCAGAGCTATGTATGGCAACACCAAGAATGGGTTGCCGATTCCAATTTTCCTTTCCATGAGAACCTTATTCGGATAGGTTTATTTCTTGAAGAAAAAAATAAAACTCATTTTTAACTGTTAAATGCTGAGAAAAATGATAAACTCGAATTATGAGTTTTATTTTTTGAGAAAAAAAAACTCTTTTAAATGTTTAACAATTTCATTAGAAGATAAAATATAAAATATCAATAACAAAGTGTTAAAAGCAGACTTTTAAATATTTCTTGTAACTCTTTCGGTCCCTGGATTAAAGTATGTAAATAGGGGAGCGAAATAGGTGATACCCCAATAGTTTTTTAGCCTCGTTGGTGGCTTGGTCAGATACATGCATTTTATTCAGGGTTGTAACAAGGGTGGGATAACTGATGCGGGCCGATTGGGGCCCCAACATAAGGGGGACTAACATTTTTTGGAAAAAATGACAATATTATCACATAATTTGGTGAATTAAAAAAAATTTGCCCATAAATTATTGTGAGTAACTGTTAATTCTAATAAAAAGGGGCTGGACAATTTTCATAACTGACTCTATGGTACGAATTTCAAATAGCCATAGTAGGCATATAAGAATCGAACCTTAGATACTCTTTAGCTCGTAGTAATGAATTTACAAAGTTACAGATTACGACAGCTTGTAACACTGGAATTGATGGTACTGATATAACTAAGACATCTGGGCTAATTCACAATTTCCTACTTCATGTTTCATTGATTCAAGTGATTCAAGTCTGGGTAACCCATTTGGCCGGATTACATTAACAACGCCGACCTCGGCGTGGTCGTCGTTTTATGTCAAAAATATTTAGAGACAGTACTGCATGTATGAAATGCATTACATTACCCCACGCCGGCGTCGTCGTCGTCGTCGGCGTGGTCGTCGACCCATCTCTAATCCTAAATTTAACGCTGGCGCTCCTTGCTGCCAATATGCCAGATCTAAATCTATTATGAAAAAACATGAACAAAATGAAACGATATAAATTTAAAATAATAGTTTACATTATGTCATGATATTTTTTATTATTAGGTTTAGATTTATGGCAATCTGGCAGAGAATGACTAGCAAAGACTCAAGCTGTAAAATTTAGGGATTAGAGATGGGTCGGCGCGACGCGACGGCCGCCGGAGTGGGTAATGTAATGCATTTCATCCTGCAGTACTGTCTCTAAATATTTTTGACATTACGAACGACGACCACGCCGAGCGTCGGCGTTGTTAATGTAATCCAGGCCAATTAACTGGGTTTGTGACGGCAAGTACAAAATACTTTGCACTTGGCACGTCCTCAGAGGGGATTTGTAAAGCTTAATTCACAGATTCTCGAAGAACTCTGTTATTTGTGAAAGATGCTAACTAGTAGGCTTAGGATTAATTTTGATTAAAAAAAAATTTCTTCATTCAACTCACCGTTGGGATGTTTTGATGAACACAACTGGTTCCAGCTTGAAGCGCCTGGTTGTACAACAATAGTCACAACAAACTTCAAAAATTGTTGGACGTTTTGGAGCAGCTTTCAGAAAGGAACGAGAACGCAAATGCCAGGAATGATGCCGCTTCTCTTTTGAGAGTGATGATATCTTTCTCGTTCCTCAGTTTTCTTGGATCGTGAGCACAAGCTCTAGTCAAGGTGATTAGCGTCCACACGTACCTAAAAGCGTGAGGCTTCAACTTGCAGAATTATTCTCAGACACTAAAAGCTCTGGAAAATCATCTGACGGAAAATCGAGAAGTCATATCGTAAAGTAGTATAAATTATGCTGAACAGAAGTGTAAGAAGTTTGGTATTACAACACAAACTCAGAATCACATTCGGAAAACAGACGAAGATGCCCGGCAAAAATTGCGAAGAAGCCGGGCTTCCTCTTAAAGATAAGTTGCACCGCGTAATACTCTCTTTACGTGATCTCATCATCCAGGAAGTCAAAACAAGATTCCAAAAGCTGCATGAGCTTGCAATCAGTTTCGAATTTCTAATTCCAAGCAATTTTTGGACCTCAGAATTGGAATCTATTCAAGCAAGCTAGATGCTGATGCAATCGACAATGATGAGTTTCCGCTGGAACGCACAAGATTGATTACATTCATTGTAGTTTCTCCAACCTGAACATCTTAAATCACTAAAGACGGAAGGGCCCTTACAGCTTCTGTGATTTATTCAAAAGTTGAGCCTGGCTGATACAGTCCCGAATATCGTCGTTATACTACAAATCTTCCTTACTGGGGCCTTCAGCGTCGCCACTTGCGAGAGAACTTTCTCCAAATTGAAACTTATAAAGAATTATCTACGGTCAACAAAGGGTGATTCGAGATTGAACAATCTTGCGATTTTGTCCATTGAATGAGATCTGATTTACTCAATGGATTTTAAGAGTGCGAACAACGAATCTACTAGTCAAAAAGTACGTAAAATAGATTTTTAAACATTATTAACTTTATCCTTTTAGCATAGCCTATGACAAAGTACTGATTATAGGTAATTAAAATTTTAGACTGCAGTTCCTGTGTTGAAATTTCCATGGCACGGTAATAATTGGGGCACGATTTTCACGGTCCGCCTTATACCCCAAAGGAAAGAACCTTAGAATATATAACAAACAGTATTGCTAATAAGGTAAATGAAGTGAAGCCGGTCGATATTTGTGTTGGGTGGAAGTTTTTCAGTTTGGGAGGACAGTGCAGTTATAAAAAGCTAACAGAACCCATAAAGGCGCAGTGCCACAGTAAATTACTTCTAATAAGAGTGTAAATTTCTACGCTTTTTATGATTTTGTTTTTATACTGCATTTTATTTTCTTCTGTATTTTCTACCCTTCATTATGAACTGCCCCTTCGACGAGATATTATTAGCCTAGCGGTTCTCGACTTCACTAATGTACACGAACTTTGTACAATACCCGCATTTTTTATAATATGTTCTGAGGTAACAACCATCTATGTATACAGGGTATTTTCGTCTAGGTGGTCCATAGAGCAGGAGGTGATAGTACTACCTAGCCGAACCAAAAATTGTATGGCAAGGAGAAGGGGCGTCCACATCAACCGTTTGGGAAATACAGGGTGATTAAGAGACTATGCTAGTATCTTAAAAAGTACAGGGTTTATAGTAGCATTCAAGAGCTTGTGATTTCGAGGCCTTTCCAACGACTATTCAACCAGCCCCTTTTAGGAGTTCTGGTGGCCTAAAGTAATAATTTCGGACCTTCGTACCATTTTTTTTAACATAACTTTTTTTTTTATAATAACTGTAAATTGTGAACTCTCCATATGCGCTCTTTGTAGTCGTTAAAGAGTTATAACTCTTAACCTATTCTCAAAGCTAGTCTCAAACCTATTTTCAAAGATAAATTTTGTTCTCTTAGTGACTGAAAATCGTAATTAAAAAACAAAATCGTCTAATTTCAGTATGACCTGAATAGGTTATGAGCTAATAACTCTTTAACGGTTACAGATAGCACATAGGGTGTCAGGGTCATATAAAGACGAGAGTCAACAGTTTCCAGATTTTATGAAAAAAGTTCTGTTAACCACATTTTGTAAAAAAATGGTACGAAATCCGAAATTCTTACTTTAGACCAAGAGAACTCGTGAGAGGAGAAGAGTATGTCGCTGGTTGAACAGGCGGAATACCTTGTACTTTTTAATATGTACAGTGTTTTGTGAAAAACTAGCATAATTTCTCAATCCCCCTGTATCTCCCAAACGGTTGATGTGGACCTGCCTGCCCCTCATTGCCGTACAATTTTTTGTTCTTCTGGGTGAGTACTATCATCTATTGCTCTATGAGCCATCTAGATGGAAACACCCTGTATATGTATTTCAAACGGAGGCAAATTTTGAAGCAGGGCTCTAGTTTTCGTGTTATGATCTTAGTATTTAGAGCATTTTATTTTTTAACAATAACGACACCGATTATATATATTGTTTTTTGTTAGAAGTGAGGTTTTGAAATGTGACCCCATAGAGAGTGAGGCCCCAGCTTGCGCCTAATGCGCCTTATGATAAATGCGGCCCGGTTAACCAATCAACGCACTTACGCACGCATCGCTTCACTGTAACATGTGCTCGCATTTGCTTCCCGTACATACTAATTTTTAAAGAAATTTAATTTCTACGCATTTTGCTTGTTCTTGCTTGTAAATATGAACACACATGTCACCTTTGTTGCAAATATTCATTTGACTCGAAGCATGAGTACAGAGTCTAAAACATATTCCCTTCCATTTGCCACACATACACATTTACTTAAAAACATTTGAGTTCAAACAGATGTGTTTACATTTGTTTGCTGAATTTATACCCACCTTTACAAACCAATCCCTAGATAAATTGTCCCCAGTCTCCTTTGGCAAAGTTTAGCTCACTCATTACGTAATCAAATTTAAAAGCAAAAACAAACAAATCTTCCGAAAATCTTACAGGCCATTCAACTCTTAATGGTAAATTGTCCATGAAGTTCTTTCCTCACAATATTAAAGTATTTAAGTATGCAATTTTCATACACAAATTCTTCGAAACAAACTCACTTTCGGAATAGATTGAGTTCTACGCAAGATGGAAAAAACATTTTCAATGAGTGATGCTAGTAAGACGTTCAACGGACTTGGACATATGGTAACCTTTGGCCATATGCGATTTGTTACTCTTGACCGGAAAAGTACGATGTAGTATGGCTGGTCAAGTTGAAAATAAATTAGATCTGTCAGGTTGATGTTGACAAAGTATCTTGAAAGAATTCAATTTGTTGTCCCAAATATTATCACTCAAAGTTTTCGTTATACACACACACACACACATGCATATACATGTGTAGTATTTATATATACTTATGTACGCTTTGCCCTAAATTTTAGGGCGCCGCCACAAAGTCTCCTTTAACTATTGACAGTGGTGTATTGCCCTCCACGGACGTCTATGCCCATTCCGGCGCGCCCTTTAAACTGTTTCCATTCCCATTATGGGGGTTTATCCTCGCACAAATGTTGGGGAAGTTGACTTCCTAATTTATTGTTTGATCATGACTTGTAATTCCATCCATTTCTTTAAATTACGTGCTCCTGATGGGTTGTCATTAGGGCAACAACATAGAAAGCACATGGAGGGAATGACAAGACACCACCACCATAGCGCCGTCACCGAAGTAGCAAACGTCAACGGAAAATACTGTAACAGTTGACAGGCGCTCCTTTCACGTCCTTTATATCATAGTAGAGGTACCTAACTCATACTCAGTCGTCAATCCAGTAGAAAACAGTTTATGCGATATCTCCACTCCAATTTCAGTTGATGATTATATCTTTGGGGTGGGACATGGGACCAAAAATTGTTCGTAAAGGTCGTTCGAAGTGTGCTTAGGCGGATATTGGTTGTACTTTCATCCGGGGGCATTTATGCAAATAGAGATGACAGAAACAATTGAAAATTGCTGCATTATGATCTAGAAAATGAGATTTAATTAATTTTTCTGATTTTTATCATTGCACTGAGAACGGTTTTTTTGTGCTATTTGGTGCGATTGACATTTTGATTGGAATAGTATAGAGGGAATAAAAATGTTATCAAATTATTTATTTGTTTCCAGTTACCTTTTTGTTTGGTCTGCTATAAATTAGTTAGAGTTTCGGATGATAATTCTGAAAACTGCAAAAATCTAGAAATTTTTTCTATTGTTTTTAGGGCTCCGTACCCAAAGGTAAATACGGGAACCTTACATGTACTACTAATCCTCCGATGTCCGTCCGACTGTCCGTCTCTTTGTCTGTCACCGGGCTGTATCTCATTAACAGTAATAGGTAGGCAGGTAGACTCTTCTCATTCATTATTCTCATAAGTAGTACACTAGTACTAGTTAGTATACCATGGTACGGAATCCTTCATGTGCTAGTCCGACTCGCCCTTGTCCGCTTATTTTGTTACAATCAACTTACCTTATAAATATAACTAGTAAGTATAACACAATTTGATTCATAAATTCAAAATGGCATTAAGAAAGCCGACATACTATTTCAAGGTCATGTGAAACAAAATTCTCACTAATCTCGTTAGTTTCCAAGAAGACAGGGCTTTCTAGTTAAATAAAGTGCCTGCAAAAGCCAAACAAGGCAACGGTATAGGAAACATGAAACTGTGACAGATTGCATGGCATTTATGTATATCTTTTTAGTAAGAAGGTTTAGAAGGAAAACTATAGCAGGAATATTAAACTTCGCTTATTTTAATATAGACAAGCATATTAATAGTATTTCGTGAATAATTATTCTCTGTTGAGAATATCCCCACCTGGCAGATACCCTAGATACCCTAGTGTTGACCACGGCCTTCTCCTTCATAAATTAGCAACCTACCTACCTACCTTGGCTAGGGCGTATATAAGTGGTCGTTCCCAGCAGGTTAAAGTTGGTAATGAATTCTCAAATGCCTTGCCCATACTCTGTGGTTTTCCGCAGAGTTCTGTGATTGGCCCATTATTATTTAGTCTCTTTATTAATGACCTTCGTTTGGTAGTGGAGGATGTGAAGGTAGGTACACATGTATGCCGATGATGTACAGATTTATCTAAGCAGGCCTTTTGGTTTGCTTGAGGATTGCATTGAGCGTCTCAACTCTGATCTATGTCGAATACACAGCTGGTCGATTCTCAATGGACTTCTACTTAATCCTGCAAAATCACAGTGCATGGCCCTCTATAATAGCGCTTTAAACATCATCGATATACCCCCGGTTACCTTGAATGGTTTTGTAGTCTAGGTGGCCAGAAGGGCTACTAATTTGGGAATTGTTCTGAACTGTAATATGATGTGCTGCGACAACGTTAGTACGATTCTCTCGGCGAGTATTCTGAGCACTAATATGGGGCTAAAATTAGTGATTACACTGATTAAGCCTTATTTCACATTGGAAGTCATATTCTTCCTAGCTTGGACAGCGAGTGTAGGCGTAAGATGGCGGTGGCTTTCAACGAATGCGTACGTATTGTTTATGGCCTGCGAAGGTTTGACCATGTTTCTCCGTTTGTTAACACGTTACTTGGTTACTCGCTGAGTACACATCTTAAGCGGAGAATAATTCTTCTTCTATTCAAAATATTAAAGAGCAATCAACCAAAATATCTTAGAGAATTTTTCCAGCTATCTTCTTCGCCACGTTCTCATAATATTGTAATTCCGCGATTAAGTAAATTAGTTATGGAACGTTCTTTCCCTGTTCAGGCTACCCGTCTTTGGAATAGGCTACCTGTAAGCGCTCAGAGGGCCCGAACTGTCTATGCATTTAAGACTCTCTTTAAAGCTCACATTTAACGTCGATTTTCTTCCAATATTACGGAAAATATTTGATATTTCTTGGATAGTTTCCTGTCGCGCGGTGAGTACAACTTTGTAAATTATTGTTTTCTAGCTATTTTTAACTTGTTTTGGTTTTTAGCTTTTAGTTTTCTCTTTAGTGTTTTTCTTTTATTTTTTAGCTTTTTTATATATATTTATTTATTTATATTTGTTTTTCTGGCTTTGATTTTATTCATATTTAACTAATTCATGATTTTTTTTTTTTTTTTTTTGTAATTATTTAATTTTTTTTGTTTTTTTTTTTGTTCCTTTGTGCTTAACTTAATTTTGTATTCTTGCCTTATTACTACTGTACTATTAAAAGATTGTAATCTTGTGTACATATGCCATAACTAAATATATTATTATTATTATTATTACCCTCAGAACTTTTCTGCAAAGAACAATTAAAGTTTGAGGTTTGAATAAAGTCAACATTTTATCTGCTCAGTGAGTACTTAATCCTAATCACTCATAACCACTTATACTCACTCATACAATACCTTCGCGGATCCACTGTCAATTCATGCGTCCATACAGGAGTATATACTTACATGCTTCATACCAATGTAGGGTATGGACGTACCAGTTCCATTTGTTGATGTACGTACGTACCTGCGCTGATGATCGACAACAGATCCACGGATAGTGTTCACGATCTCATATCAATTACATACCCAAAATCACTATTAATTAATTAAGACACAAATAGAACATACATTCACGACATAAATCTAACTTAGGATACATGCAGACATACTGCACCCATACTGCACCCGCCTTATTAATATTCTAAACACTTGAAAATAACGTCTTTAATTAAAATCGAACTCTTTTAACTTTTACAATCCTTGCTCTCTCATCCATTCCTTTACATTATTTTATTTTTCCATGAACCCCATACTGAAATATATTACCTTTTCCTGGGATTTCAATAAGGAGCGGATAAGAGAGGGATGTTTCTGTACTGCAGTCCTGCTAGTAAATATGCTTACCCTTAATAAACCCTCATGAAATTCAGTCAAAAAGATTTTCAACTTCCCGGTGTTTGTTCACTCACAGACTAATTTTTGCTTTCAATCAAATGATAGATAAGGTGATTAATTAGCTAAGATGCGATTCAATTCCACATTTGTGATAACCTTGCTTCGCAAGTCACGATCAAATTGGAAACTTTTTGCATTTTTGTCTTCTTCTTTTCTGTCAGAGTTGATGCCCGTACTCGGTCCCAGCCAGGTTAAAATCGCGTAGTCAAGTTCTAGTGTAGCACATCCACCGTGTGGTATTCTGCGCGTGCTGCTGCTAGCTTTCATGTAGCATACTGCTACATGCAGTATGCCACGACCATAACACATGTTAATAAAATCCGCACTAAAAATGCTGAATACGTTGACGATAATATAGCCGCTGTACCTGAAAATGAAATTGACAACATCTTAACTAAATTCAATACACTGCATAACAGCATCAATTTCACGTCTGAGTTGAAAGAAGGGAAAATATCCCTTAGTTAGATATGAAGTTGTTTCACAATAATGACGGCACAATGTCCACTGATTGGAACTATAAGACTTGCTCCTCAAATAGGATTTTTAAGTACCTCTCGTTTCCTCCACACTCATTGAAAATGAATGTTCTAAAAGGACTTAAAAATCGAGTTCTCAGCTTATGTCATCCAAGTTTTCATTACAAGACTGCAGATATCGTGAATAGAATTGCATGTAAAAGCAACTATCCGGCACACATATCTTCAAAAACAGGTATCGATCAGGACTTATTTAGCTTTAAACATCTTATAAAAAAAGATGCAGATCTTTCAACAATGAAATTCATTACATTTAAATTGGGTGTTCCAGAACACTTGTTTCATAAATTGCTATCTGCTGACGTTTGGCCAGCTGGTGTTATTATCAGAAATTTTCACTATTTGTCAAAAAACTTGAGGTCACCAGACCCGCCAGCTCAACAATATGCAACGAGAACATCGTGTAATCGAGCATAGATCCGCAAATTAATGCCATATCTTGTCGATCTAAGGATTTAAACTTCTCTATATTCTACTGCAATATGAATGGGTTATTACTTAACTCTTAACTCTTTCACCTTTCTGCGCTTGAACATGTCTACGACATTATAGTGTTAACTGAAACATGGCTTTGCTTCGGAATTTTTACGAGTGAATTATTTGATGAGTCTGTGCACATAGTCTATAGAAGAGGCAGGTATGACGCCCTTAATAATCGCGCGTGGGGTAGAGGTATCATAATTGCTGTAAAGTCTACTTTTAATAGCCAGCTGATTTCATTACATTTATCAGTTGAATAGTTATAGGTCTTAGTGATCATGGGCTCAATAAAGGCTTACATCTGTGTCAGCTATATTCCTCCGTCTAGTCCTATTGACGTATGTATATAAAAGCTATATTGATGCATTAAATGAGATGTGCTCAAATTGTCATGAATCGTGAATAGTTTGCGCTTTAGGAGACTTTAACTTGAGTCAGATTGCGTACAAGTGGATGGAGGAGGCGAAATGTTTGCTATAACTGCGATTGTAACTTCGGATTTAGAGGCTTACTTTATGGATTCAGTCCTATCGCTTAATTTAGTTCAAATTAATAATATCGCAAATTTTTTTGGTATATTTAATTTTTATTGATAATAATGTACATGCGGTAGTTTCAGAGGACCAACCTTTAGCTCGCACCGATTTACATCCTAAACCAGTATGTGTGGATTTCTATATTTATTCTTTTGCACCAGTTAGCAATGAAAATAACATATGATGGCGATGTGAAGCTATCCATTTCATATACCTTTTTAGATAGTTCGTCAGCCGATTTTACTGTGGGTTGGGCAATGTGGCCAGAGACGCAGGATGGTCGCTCTTTAGATTTTCGATAGCATAATGCTGATTGCATTTCCGCTTCAATTCCAGCCACCTGACTATATAGAGCCTTGGTGGACGCTTGGCTGTACTCTGGCTGCGACTACCGCAAAATATATTCTTGCATGTAATGAATATCAAACTGGCCTTGTCAGCTCGTTCTTCTATGTTAGTCTTCTAGTTCAGCTTGAAATTAAGTATGACTCGCAGATATTTTGGTTCATTTGAGTGTAAGATTCTTTACCCCAACCAATGGAATGCTTCTGCCGTTTCCTATTTTGAGTAATTTACTCGAGTGGCAATCTCTTCAAGAAAAGACGATAATATCTTCATATAATATTTTTATTCAATAATTATAACGAATTTGTGGATTGAATACATTGATATATGATTGTGTAGTCAGGCGCTTATACAGGGTCATGGTGCCTCCCTCTAGAAAGCACCACCTAATCCTTACGGTGAATTGCATATGGCGCGGGACTGTAGAGTGAGTTGTAAAAGTTTAACAGGACCATTTTCGTATGGTACGGACACAATGTGTAGCTGACTCCGGCGTTTAAGGCCTGAATTACAATTACGACTGATCTGTCGACTGTGAATTGATTTTCAGTCGAAGTCGTGGCTGCGGCGAAATTTGTAATTAAATTAAAGCTTCAACTACTTGAAGAAACAACAAGTGCCGACTACTGTGATTGAACTGAAGTTAGCCGCAGCCGACACCAACTTTGCTCTTTCAGCAAAGTTTAGTTTCAGGCCAGCCGGAGTCGAAGTCCAAGTCGCCATTGTATCTTGCCCCATCCATTTAACATTTGGGCAAAGTCGTAGCCGACTGATCAGTCGTAAATGTAATTCACGCCTAATGCTGCTGCTGTAACGCACTTTTCCAATCTGCGGCGACAGCTAACGCTGGGTTGCGCGTTTGTCTATCTTCTTATGAGGAGTAATACTGGAGTCTGAAGTGCACAGAGAAAAATATATTGAAATTTACTACTTTTTAGATGGTAAAAAAGTTACACTCTTTTCCTTAATTTTACATAACCCTGGAGTAAATTACTTATAAAATGCATGTAATATTAAAGAGATCAGGGAATCTTAAGTCGAAATAATTTAAAGTAATATAATTAAGTTTACATTAAATATAAATCACGTAATTTTGTCCACACTTTCAGATGCTGTGCACATTTATACCGTAAATTCAGTAAATTTTATAAATAAGAAGATTTCTCTTTTGGATTTTTTACCGGGTTAAATTTAATTTTGTTGAAGAAAGAATTTTTGGGATTCTCCGATATATAGCAAAAGCTAAAAAATGTTCTAATTTGTTATTTCATCACACAACTCATTAATTTTTGGTGACAAGTTTCAAGTCTTGGTTTGACTCATCAACAGGTCCCAAATAGCGAAATTGGGTGATTTGAAAAACAAATGAAAAAATGAAAAAAGAAGAAAGAAATGAAAAGTTTGAGAAAAATAGAAAAAACAATTTTTTTATTTATTAAAAAAATGTAAAAATTTTTTTAAAGAAGCAGATTCTTGAACAAAAGTAAATTTTATATATATTTCAAGTTTAAGAAGCGACGACATTCAATATAAACGTGAAGTGAGAGAGAAAGGTTCATTCATGCAGTCACTTTTGTGTCGAGCGGCAATGTTTTTACAGGCCTATAAGTTGGCTAATCGCATACTAGGAGAAATAACAACATGTGCGATTTCAAGACAGCTATAGCATAAGATATGTCCTAAATTTACAGAAATTCTGCTAAGAATCGCAACGTGCAAGCTCCACACAAATGCTTCTGAAGAAGTTGAGAGTGTTCAAAACCTGCTGTGTAAATGCTCCAACCCTGCCAAGCGTAGGAGGAATACGCTTGGTAGCTACTGTTTTTGCGAATTGCGGAAATTGGCAGACAAGGATCTGCGGAAGGCTATAATTTTCGTTATAAATCCGTCAATTTGCGCATTAAAGAGGGAAAATTACATGTTTAAAACTTATTTTCTGGCACTATTCCAAGTGCAATTTTATTTGTGAGTCAATATATTTGCGCATTAAAGAGAGAGAATTACGTATTTGAAACTTTTTTCTTACACTATTTAACATGGAAAATTTACATAATTTTTTGGTATATCCGATTACTGATCATTTGGGAATATTGCATATCGCAACTTACTTTACTATTTTGAATGTAGGCAAAACAAATGCCTACATTCAAGGAGTAATTTTTTCTCTCAGTGTGGGTATAATAGTCATTCGCTCGTAGCTCTTCGTCTTTGAAACGGTTACGAGTTTTTTTAAAATTTTCTTGTGTTTTATATAGTGTCGAAAAGTCATCTATCATGCCTATCACAATTTTGGAATATGTACTACACATTTATTTTAGTGTTTGATTGTTTAGAAGAAGGCACGTAATGCTTAGCAGCGCAGTTATGAACATGCTTTTATATTTTTGTTGCGTCGATTACTCCTATGAAAAAGCACACAACTGCGAAATTCGAAAGTGTTATTATTTCTACGAAGTTGGTCAACGATCATATGTTTTTTACCTATCTGATTTTCCGACATAAAATCGATGACAGGACAACTTGGTGGGGAGCTCGCAATAGAAGCATATAAACTGACCTAAGGAATTTTTGTTTAGCGTTCTTCCAGTAGAAACCTAGCTCCATGTAATCATCAACGTTCGTAGGGAAGCATTCGATTTTTCTTAGAAATATACTTCCAAATTGTTCTTAAGATTATTACTCACTGAGAATGTTTCAAACTAATTGGTGGATTGATTCTAATGGTTCACTCTGTCGGATAAGGGTACAAGTATTCAGTTTTCTTAGAAATTTTTGACATTTTTTCTTTAGATTTTTCATGCACTAGTAGTGGCCGACCATGGTTCCAAAGAGTTATATTCATTCAGGTGCCTTGGCTGGGCTTGGTCGCCAAAGATATTTATGAGCATACATTTTGTTCTAAGAAATTTACTTGAAAATTTTTGTTTCTAAATTTTATACACTATTGGCGGCTGAAAACCATCAGTTTGATTGATTCGAATGCCTCTAAAATTAATTCCACAATTTATCTTCAGAATTTTTATGGCAAAACTATAAAAATAAAATCCATTCGCTTTCCTCTGTGGTAGTTGGCGTTGCTTTGCCTGTGCTGTACGGTATTAATTGGAGTAGTGTTGTTTGATTTGATTTTACGTTTACTTTTAATTTGTAGGAGAAGGATAAACTTGCTATATTAGTTAGCGATGAAAGTAGAAATAGTATCGAAAGTGTAAAACGGAAGACTGATAAGACCATTAATAGCTTTTTTATAAGAAAGGAAGATCATTTAAGTTCCCATCAAAAAATAGTTAGTAACATATCATGCACTTCTACTCCTGTTCCTTTGAATTTGACTAATGGTGCAAGCTCTCAATCTAAGTCATTTACTTCACCCGTGACAGAGTCAGTTGCGTCAGCTTCTATTTCTACAATCTCTGCACGAGAAGGCATATCTGGTTATGGGTTCTTAATGTCCACCATGAGATCTACATTGATGTGGATAATTTTATCGATAAGCTTTCTAAATCAAACCGAAAATTGGATTTTGTGATATGACGTAAATATGATTAAAAAAATAATTTTAAAAGCTACTTCTTCCTACCCCTCGAACATTTTAGTTGTGACCCGGGGCCCCAGGCTGCTGGTAGCGATACGAACCTGTGTGCAGAAGTGGTATGATTTACAACATTAATTTTTTGATTTTTCGCGTATTTCCTTCAAATGGATTTTACGAACTTTGTTTTATCGCCTATTCTAACGTTAAATTTTCTTCTGATAGATACTTTTCTCTCATTCTATCACATGCACATGACACTCCAATAATAATTTTATCTCTGGCTCCCTTATATTACTCTTTTCGTAACACTGACCTTTGAAATAAATACATTCGCGAATTTTTCCTGGATCATATCCTGTTTTTTTTTATTTTAATTGATGAGTCCTAAGGAGCTCAAGATTTCTTTTGTGTGTGGTCCGGTAGGTATCTAAGATGAATTGTGTGATATGCTATTGATGTTCAGGTCCAATATTCGCTACATTCGAAGCTACATATAGTTCCTAGAAACATTTGAATCATTGGCGTTGGATTCGTCGAACTCAAAGGTCAAGTTAAGGATCTCAAACATTTTCGATTATATGTATATCAAACCCATTAGGATGCTCAAGCTACAAAAATTATAAATTATGTATTATCAAAAACAGTGGATTTGGTCAAAGAAAAGGTATTTGAAAGGTAGAAAAAGGTCCCCATAGTCAGAGATATCATCCAAAAACATGGGCAAAGTTTGGGCAGATTGAAGGCAGATGGTAGGCAATCGTATGGAATTCTTAACACAAATACAGGTGTAAACCTAATCCAGATTCAATCTCTACATCTCTATGGTTAATATCTCAATAAAATCGATGGAGAAATATACGTATATTTCTAACGTTTGCATAAATTATGCTATGTTTACAAACTAAACCGTAAAAACTTGTGTAGAAATAAAGTTATAGAAGGGCAACAGAGATACACGCACAAATATATAAGGTATCTTCCGGAATCTTATCACAAGTCAAAATCATATCCCACAAGGGCAAAATACCCTCGTTAGGTATTCATCCACAAAAAAAAAAAAAAAAAAAAAAAACTGCGCGTATAAAGTTCGCTATGTTACAGTACGTCCTATACGTGGCACATCCTTTCCGCCCCCGTTTTTATCGTTGAGCGAACTATATACTATTCTCGATATTTATTGCTCGATTTGATTGTATGTACCATCGCCCTTTGCACCGGAGCCTAGAGGGGGAGGAGAGGTATAGTCCTTTATAGGTTTTCCGATTTACAAAGCTGTAACTCTTACTTTTTATGAATACGTGTATGTAGATGTGCTTGTGAATTTTGGTAGTGGAGTTAAACAGAGGCTAAAAGAGCCTACCACCTATGTAAATCTCTAAACTGTAAACAAAAACGTTTTCTTCCATATTCCTAAAATGGGTAATACAGGATGATACAGGGTGAACTCACTGAAGACTATGATGTTTTTTTGCCTTTTACATGAATAAGCATCTTGGGTTCGATTGTAAGTAGGTCTGAATATCTTTTGCGTTCTGAATATATCTCTTCATACATACCTCGAAATGTCAGATTGCATATGTTAGAAGCAGTCTTCATATAGAACGTATAATAGCCATACATATTTTTGTTTTTATATGTGTTCACTATCAGTTGAGTTCTGAATCGAAGAAAATTATGCATGGGAGAAGAAAACCATTCAGCAGGATGTGAAACAAAGATGTACCCGCAATAAGAGAATTTTATCTCAAATTCAGTGACAACAAGCAGAAGATTTTTTTTTATGAAAATTAATTCAAAAGCAGGAAAATTGCTTGAAGTTGCGAAAGAAAACCTATTTCCTTCCAACCCTTCAGCTTCAAGGTTGAATTGAAATCACTTTAAAGGGTTGTCACTTGAAATTATTCTCAATTTTTGAAAATTTGTTAGTTGATAATTCAGAATTCTGTTATTTTTATTATTACCTAAAGCAGGAAATTTTGTGCTAAATAGTTCATTCTAATATTACACCAACCTAGTGTTACGCAGTATTATGGTTCCTGGATGGAACCACTAAAAATGTTGTGTAAGTAGTGTGAATCATACGCAAGGTTCTTGATTGAACTATAAACTCTTTCGCAGGGACACCTTACACCATATGCTTGTATAATAAGCTGATGAAAACCCTTTATTGTCTGACAATACTGTGCTTGCAGCACGTGCATAACGGAACAGTTTATATAGAACCGTTCACTAGCCACATGTACAATATTATTTATCTTTGGTGGATTGTGTTAGTGTAGCGGTAAATATTAAATTCAGAACAATGATAAATAGATTTAAATTCGATTTAATAAGACATTTGTAGTTGTTCTTAAGCACGCTAATTTACAACTAGCCACTTAATTGTTCTGTAAATCAAAGCACTAATAAAAATATAAAATTAAAGCAAACAAAGAACAATTCGCACATATATTCTAGCTAATCCAAGTTGGGAAGTGTAACAATCACTGTCTTGAATTTGTTCTGTACGCGGCAAATTTACGTTATAAATAAAATTATTATTAATAAAAATGTTATTAAATTTAAGATAACTAATATCAGTCACTTTATTAAATATGAATTCACCTGATACAATTATTTTGCCTCCATCTAAAATTGGATATAAACTTACTCTTACCATGGGTAGATTGTAAGCCGATTTTACAATTTTTACAAGTTGCCAAAAGAATTGAATAAAAACCCTGTATGGTAATTTTGATACGATTTTGGCTGGTTGAACTCGAAAAACTTAAGAGAGCGTTCCATTGAAATGCTTGGCCTTATATACATAGGGTCTGAACCGCCATTTTTTTTGTGTGGAGCCCGCAACAATAATGCAAATAATTTAGAATATTTTATCTTTCATAATAATGTAATTAATATTATTCGATGCGGAATATTGACATCTATATTTTCCCAGCAAAAAATTTCCTTCAGTTATTAAATTTATCAATTTAAGCTAAAAGTTCCAAATTGTCCTATAATATGGCGTAGGTAATTAAATTCTTGTCATCCATGTTGAGAGAATTTTAATGTGGAACGTATTTTTTAACTATCTCGCTTCCATTTGCTAACTCTTTCCTTCTCATTAGTTATATGAGAAATTATAAATTATTAAATATCTTTTAATTGAGATACTTTTGCACTTTTTTAACGCCGCCATCGTCTTTTTTCTTAAAAAAAAATACTTCAATTTCATATGCAATTTGTTGGCAGTACATGAAGTTTGATATGTTTGTAAATTCGTTGTTACGATCTAAGTGAGTTATAGTCATTACTCAGTGTATATCTCTGTCAATGTTGTAAGAAAACTCGTTTTTATAGTGATTTCGTGGTCGTAACTTGTCTTCAGGTGAAAGTTTCATTTGTTGCTTTTCGCGGAAAATCATCACGGGAAGTTGTTTTTGTATAAAAAAACCAATTACTGCGATTTTATTGAGTTATTACGATTTACAGTCTTTCATAAACTCGATTTTTGAGTAAATTGTTTTTCCTTATGACAACTGTCAAAGGTGAAAATTAATGTGCAATTTTCATTCAAATAGTTCGCGTAAAAGCGTTTTATAATAGTTAATATGTTCTATAACTACATTTTAATGATTAGTGTAAATTTCATTAATGTGTCTTATTCTACAAGTAGTTCATTAGTAACTCAATTAATTTAATTTATGTTTTCTTTTTATATCTGGATATGTGTATGTGGGTACTTGTGTGCTTTTGCTCCGTGGGTGGAACTTGTATGCCAGTCGATTTTCCTGGCTTGTACTTAAGTTAAGTAGGTATTTTACATTTGTTTGGTTTGTAGTAATTCTTTATATTTTTTTTTCAGCATTGTCCGGTGCTGAACACCTAGTCTATGTGTTAAAATTGCTTATTTGACAGGAGAAACCAAAGAAATTGATTGACTAGCGCCTAAAATTAGAAATGAAATTTAATATTCTGGAGCTTCCCCAATTCCTATGGATTTTGCATTTTTGATTCTGTTTCGTGGCGAATAGTTAAAACATGCACATAGGTCAAGGTGGCATTTTTTGCCAATGCTAAGTAGGAGAATCTGTAAAATACGAAAAGAAACTATATAAATGGTAGAAAAAGCGAGAGAGCGTGTCGAGGTGGGATTCAAGCCAAAAACCCCACTTTCAAGGGGTTAAAATGACAACAGAACATGTGCGTATATATAATGAAAGCTTAGTGAACTATTAATATTATTAGGTGACATTTAATCGTTCTTTTCTCTACTGCTCCAATCAATTGCTCCTTCTATTTATTATCCTGCTTCAGAGTGGCTTCGGACTCAGCTCCGATCCAAATTGGGCAGTTGTAATTGCTCCACTTCAATACCCTGACCCGGAACGCTCCGATGTACCACCTTTTCCTATTGGGTTCCGGTGCTAAATTGTTTTTGTAGCACTGACGGCTATTTCGAAATTCTTATAAATTTATTATATATGTAAGTATTTTATAATAGTTTGAAACAAACCTTTTAGAGGTCTTTTAAAGAAATTTAGATTCCGAAGCAATTTAAAGGTGGAAGAATTTTGTAAAGATATTCAAAAATTAAATTATTAACACATATAATACCCTGTGGTTGCCACACTTGAACTGAGCAAAGGATCTCTCCTTTATTAAACTCGAAAGCTGTATTTTACTTTTATAAAAATTGTATGAAACGTAGGAGCTACTTACTTGATATTAAACACTTTAATAAAACTATTCTTCACAAATACCAATTAACCTGTATGAAAATAATATTAAGTAATATGGAATGTACTCTTAGATTTCCGATGCTAGTAGGGATTCGTATGATAGCTTTTAATAAAATGTGGATTTAAGGAAAATGGAAGAAGGTGAATATGATTGTTTATTCCGAAGAAGAGTAGAAATAAATTTGCATAATATTACAGAAAGGTAATCCAATCTCTCCAAGATATTCCCTTCATCGCCTTTTCTCAAGGATCGGAAATTACAAATACTTTAACATGAATGATTGTGACAAAATATCCAAGAAAATGACAAGAGTGATAAGAATGTTATGCACGATTGAGAAGACCAATGGGGTTGAGGCTGACAGTACTTATCATCGGTGATCAGTTTGGAGACACCTACTCGATTTAGCCATCGGAAGACTTTTGCCGATTATCAGCTAATGGTAGATATTATGCTACGGCAAGAGTTGGAACGTCCCTTTTTCATCGTTCGTATAATATTAAACGACATCCATTTATATCCCTATACTCATCATTGCAAATATAGTCATATGGAAGCTATTCTTAGAAATAAAAATATTCAACGCAAACAAAACTTCTTCAAATTTGACAGCTGGCAAATACCGCTTCCTGACGACTAATGAGCAGACATTTTACAAATGCTCTATAAAGGTGGACTTCATAGCCATCGAACTATAAATTTTAGAGTTTTTCTGAAACAGTTTAGTTTAGTAAGAGTTTTAGGTGAAGCAAGACGACTATGAGAATTTGTAAAGATTTTTTTTTATGGTTAAGAAATTAAAAGTGCTTAGTTGTTTCATAAGGTTACACACGAATCTAAAATGTTTTATAAGACTTGAAAAGTGCAGTGAAAGTATTCGGCTATTTTATAAGAAAGAAAAAATAGAGATATTGCAGCTAGCATTATTTGGACATTTATTTTCTTGTTTACTGACACACAAATCTTTTTGCGAATAAAACAACAAAAACTTATATTTCGCTCTTAATTAATGTGCAACGTCGGACGCATGAATGCGGCAGGTACTCAAGAGTAGTCCAGAGTAAAGTTACACACTATATAAAGAGTATTCATAAATAATAATAAAATAAAATTCAATAATAGTTTTATTCAATACTTATATCTACTATACATTATATTTTTATTTGTTATCCAAGATTTCCCTACGTTATTCTAACTTCACGGAATTCATTACTGATACGTACGGATGCCGCAGGTATAGCCAACTCGGACAGGAAATACGTACGAATGCAATTACCAGGGCCAATACGAATAGCGTAAACGAGTGAAGTAGGTATTGCGAACAATGACGAAGAACCAGGACAGGACTTGCGAATGCTATAAGGAGGGTCGACACAGATAACGTACAGATGCCGTAAGTATAGCCAAAATAGGTATAGTTAGCAAGAAAATAGATAAATACTGGGACTGGAGCACGATCAGATCAACCACGACGTTGGAAGGCAACTGACTGCTGCTCAAGTTCAAGTGTTCAAGTGTACTTCACACGCGATTTACGAATTATAACGAATTATGTCGAAATTTTAAACCGAACCGATATCCCGGGACATTTAATAGTTTTTACTTACAAGCTTTTGTTTTGGCCTAAGTTTCACTTATGTCTTTAATGCACTTTGCACTTCAATTGTTCGCATAACTATTAATTTTATATTTCAAGATGTCGATGAATTATAAACAGCTTGTTGCGCGACGGCAAGCTGTGTTCTTTTCTGTTATTTAATAATTTTGGGATTTAGAGGAATAAGGAAGTTGGATGGAAGTGGGAGATTGTGGAATGTTAGAGATTTCTCTAACTTGTTGTGAGTTGAAGACTGGCGTTTCTTCCAACATGCTGAGAAATATCTCGAAAGTCCAGAATGGTCCAGCGTTGATAAGTCCCACGATGATCAAGATGCCAGGATGGTGTCCTATCCACGATGGTGGCTTCCTGTACTAGTGAAGAAAATAAATCTTTTTCGCCCAGGTAGTAAATGTTTCTCGTTTCCGAGTTGATGAGGTGAAGAGGTGATAAGTAGTGGAAGTTTTCAACTTGAAGTTGCGTTGAAAGCTGGCTAATGAGGAGGTTAGGATGTTGAGATATCTTCTCAAGTTGTTTGACCGCGAGAGAAAGGAGATAGTCCTCGATTGGAGTGATGTTTGCACTGTCATACAAAAAGGTGTTGGGAAAGTATTGTCCGTCAGGTTTTCTGTATACTCCTGTACAGGCGCTTAGGATCTTTCTTTCGAGGGCGCTGATTTGCTTCATATAGGCTGGCGAAATGGTGCGCCAGATGGGGAATCAATAGGAGATGATTGCGCGGATGATCTGTTTATATATAAGCAGCTTTGTATCTTTCGGGAGGCCGCTTCTCATTCTGATAATAGGGTTGAGTAGGGAGTAAGCATAGTTGGCTTTCCTCATGGTTAACTTGGCGTGATTGTTGAATTTTAACAAATTATTGAAAGCGACACCAAGGTATTTGGTGTTCTTTGAAGGTTGAAGCTTTTCGTTATTGACTTCGAATTCGATGTTGTTGGCACGTGTGGCGAGGTTGGGTCTTCCCCTTGTGGAGGGATTTCGGATGCAAATCATTTCAGATTTGTTAAGGTTTATTTTGATGCCCCACTTTCTGTAGAATTCGTCAAGTTTGAGGACATGCCGCTCCACTTTCGTAGTAGCGAAATTGGATGACATGGAGTGGGCGTACGTCAGGGAGTCATCAGCATAAAGTAGTGTGGTGGAATTTGAATCATTGCCAGGCTGATCATAGGTGAAAAGATTGAAGAGAGTTGGTTCGAGGACCGAACCTTGGGGGACACCAGCACTGACTGATGTTGCCTGAGATTTGACATTCTCAATTTCTATGTAGAAATTCCGAGATGACAGAAAGCTATATATAACCCGGGTGAGATAAGGCGGGAACTCGAGGTTTATGATTTTGAATATTAGCCCCTTTGTCCAGACGGAGTCAAACGCTTTCGCTACATCAAGGAAGTAGCCCACTGTCTGCTCCCTTTTGTTGAGGGCGTTTGTGGATTAGAGACGAATTTGAGCAAAGCGTGAAAAGTGGAGTGCTGGGGCTTGAAGCCGAATTGGGTATCTTGCCTGATATTTAGGTCGAGGCAGGTATTTTCTATGTGTTGGCGGACTATTTTTTCGAAAAGTTTGACCAGGTTGGACAGAAGAGAAATTGGCCGGAATTCGTTAAGGTTTTTCGAGTTTCCTTTTTTGGGGATTGGAACTATGCGCGCGGTTTTCCAGACATCCGGAAAGTATGAATTATTGGGCCAATTATTGAAGATAATTGTCAAAAATTCTATGGCGACAGGTGGGAAATTTTTGATAACTTTGTTGGAAATGTTATCTGGGCCGGCGGACTTTTTACCTCTGATAGTCCTGATTAGGGCGAAAACGTGAGCAGGATTTGAAAAGATGCTTAAATCATCCAGATTTAAGGACGTGTTTGTAGAATTAAAGATTGTGGTGGAGGATCCCACTGACTGGGCAGTGAAATCATCAACAGTCGAGTCTACGGTGTTCCTAAAGTTAGCATCGCTTAGAGGTGAGTTGTCTTTGAAGGTGGATTGGAAATATTCCGCGAAGGAGTTGCATTTTTCTTGGGGAAGATTGTAAGCGTTCGAGCCGCTTAAAATGGTTTTGGGGAGTTTTGCTTTCCTGTTGCAAATCCTGTTTATGTCCTGAAAGCAGTGTGGACCTGGTTGAATGGAGGCCAGTTTCTTCCTAAACTCTTGATCGAGAAACATTTTCATTTGTTCCTCAATAATTGTTGACAAGCAATTAATTTGTAATAACACAGTTCTGTAGGCTGGATTGTGACTATTAACGGTTCGGTGAAAAATACGGTTAAGTATTTTTCGAAGTTTCAGCCTATATTTGTATAATTTTTGCAGTTTAGGCGGGAGATTTTTGTATTTGTAGTGTTTGCTCGGCACTACACTGGAAAAGAAGGCGACATTTCCTTCAATGGCGTTGTTGAGGAAGTCAATGTGGAAGTCAATTTCCAAGTTCGTGAGATTCCGTTGCGAGTCAGGGAGATTTCCTGCGAGGAATTGAGAGAGCCTGTCTTGAAATTGTTGCCAGTCAACGTCTTAGAGTGAAGTTGAGGCTTGAGGGTCAGAAGTCAAAATATTTAAGGGTGCGCTGGGGGTAATTAAGAGTTCAACTGCCAAGTGATCAGATTCAGCCATATGCGCTGTGCAGACGTAATTTGAGAATTGTGGTAGTAGATTAATTAGATTAGAGGTTACGATATAGAAGTCAAGAATTGACCCAGATCGCGGGAAAGTCGGAGTATCCTGCGAGACCACGACGAAATCATGGGTGGCGTTGAAGAGTAGCCAGTCATGTACTGCCTTGCTTGACGGACTTACGACAGAGTCATTCCACAACAGGTGCCTGGCGTTCAAATCACCACCAAGCACCGTGTGTGTGAAATTGTCCGAGATTCGAGCAATGCTGTTCATGTTATTCTGGATATCAGCTCCTGTGGTGTGGCATCTATTATATAGGGCGATGACTGACTGCTGCTCTAGTGTGATGCGTGCTTTTATATCATCCCTCTGGTGTACAAGAATTGCCCGCTGAGTACTGAAGTCGCCTTTGTTTGATGGCTGGTATCGATATGCCGTCTGGAGAATGATTCTGATCTTTTGTCGTACTTTAATATCAAAATTAAATGAACCTTTATATTGCTTTTTTTATGTTTTTATTCAGTTCAGCAAGTCATCTATTACATAGAATGAACTGCAAATGGAACTTCACATTATATAATAAAAATTTTATTTTCAATTTAAGCATTTATAATGCCCTAAATTGGTGTATAATATGCATTTACCATATTGAAAAAATGTTGTCACAACCGGGGAAGCAGTTGACTAATTTTTCGTACTTTTAGGCGTATATTCTCACGTTTATTCATTGCGAATTCATTTTAGTATATTTTGTGGATGATGAAGACGTTAAAACAAAAATGACAAATTTGTGGTGAAATATCAAAAACATAAGCCTAAGCTACGACAAAAGATCATAATCAGTACCCTGGTGGACTGGTCTTCTGGGGCTGGATTCACTAACCACGGAATATTTGGGAGTTTGGGAGATGAGAATACTCGTTTTCTCCGATTAAACTCCCTAATTCTCCATTTCCAATTCATGAACATGGTTTGAGAATTAGGGAATACGGTAAGAGAAATGAGAAAAGAAAGGCATTTCATATTTTACTGGTGACTGCTGACAAGATTGTAATTTGATTAGTGATTGCGTAGAACACTGTAGTAAATAAACAACAATGCTAAATGGAACTCTCGTAGACTGGTGGTCTATTCAAACAGTTTATTCGAATCTACGATTAATTATTAATCGCATGAATCAAATAGGTAATCAGTCTGCTGAGATTCACGACAGCAATATGATATTCCAATGGTACATGTTTTAAGTTTTTGATAAATAGATAATTTTGTCATTGTGATTGAGTTAAAGTTCTTACTAAGTTTTTTTTTATTTATAGCAGCAAGTGCCTCAGATGGAAAAATTGTTAGTCGAAAAGATGACGACAACGGTGACCTTCCCACCTGATTTTTCCTTTGGAGTAGCTACAGCCGCATGTGAAATTGAAGGCTGATGGGATGCATATGGCAGAGAACCTTCTATCTGGGATACTTTTACACACGATCTAGAACTGATTAATGATAGATCAAATGCCGATATTGGACCCAACTCTTATTATTTATTTGATGAAGAATTGAAGGAGCTAAGGATGATTTTATTTTGTATTTAATACCTCAAATTCATTTCGATTAAATTTTATTTTTCGTTACATACAGCGCTTGCATTAAAATTTATGTAAAATAATTATTATAATATCCACATATTTACCTACATATGCATATATAAAGTTTGGTATATTGCATAAAGCTTTGGTATATGTTATTTGTCAATTTGTAATATAATCCAGACCCGGTAACGTGAACAGAGAATTCATGTTGACGCATTTTGATCAATTATTGTTATAATGATTAAGTACTAAATTGGAAGATTGAAAAAAAAAATCTTTATTAACGTTACACAGTGATTCTTGTTCGTGTTAGCGGGTGTGTATAATCCATGATTCGGAAATCTTGTAAGGTTTTTGTGTTATTAAATCCCCTTATAAATTACTTTATACGTACTTTTTCATACTTTCTTATCACCGAAAGCTTAGCTGTATTTTGTTGTGATCTGATTAATTATGAGGAGCTCTTATGTATCTGTAGTACAACGAACTATAGAAGGAAGTCTATTGTTATTGTTGATTTTATGTATCTGATAATTATGATATTATCGGTGTATTGATTGTTTTTTCACTTATCAATAATCAATTTACTTCTGTTACAAAAAAGATACGAACATCAGTGGCACAAATTCTTGAATTTATATAATTTGATCAGAGAAAAAGAATTAACTAAGAAAAAAAAAACGCAGCATTGTGAAATATTAAATGCTTGATTGGGTCCATTCTAAATAAACATAAATAAAGGTATTATTTACATAAGTTTTTAACATTTAAAAAGTTCTATACGACAATGAATTGAACCGTAAGCCTTTGGAATGTTTTAGAGTGGAACTTGCTCTCCAGATTCAC